>JAOQMQ010000007.1:15352284-15369804 GCA_027563845.1 Erythroxylum subrotundum
TATTATAATACTAATTATTATTATCATTATTATTATTATTTGTGATGTGTTTGAAATTGTTATTAAACTTATTTGTTAATTTTTTTACTTATACAAATCATTCGTAAAAAATTTATCAATGAATTACATATTTCTAATCATATTAAAGACTAGGGGCATTTTCGTCATTGTCACAATTTTTTCGTTCTATCCACTGCAACCAAACACATTTTGTCCTCGAGACGGAGACAGTTTTTTCTGTTCTATCCACCATAACCAAACATCTCACTGTCTCCATTTTTTGTTCCGTTCCGTCTCTAAATTTTTGTTTCGTTTCGTCTCCAACTATCAGAGACAGCAACCATTCGCAGCGTTAAGGGACGTGATCAACCATTCACGTCCAACCTTTCATCAATTCATTGAACACCCTTGAACCTAATCTCTAATGATAATCTCCACTACACCTTGACTTAAATCTAGTGCCAGGCCCTCTTCTGTCTTTGCTCACACCATCATTCTTTTGTCACCTTCCACTTGCAAAGTGTCCGCCATCTTTTTCTCAACCTATTCTTGGTTAATAAATATACATGCATTTTTCGTGGTACCCCACTTTAGTTTATAAGATCATATAATGTGCTTTCCTGTCACCTTTTTGACTTTGGGAAATATGGTCTCTCACTAGTGTTTCTGCACCAGCACAACCACACAAGTGTCCTTAGAAATTTGATGATGTAAATGTATAAATTCAGTACTTTGCCTTGAAGAAAGTATAGCAAAAACACCAAGAAGTGTCTCATTAAGGGAAGCTTGTTCAAACAATGGCAGGAAATCTCCTCCGCTTACTGATAGTCCTGGCAATCTCTTACTTGATCACCTCAAGTAGCGCTGCCCCGGTTTCAAGTATATCTTTCATCAGTCTCCAGACATAATTCAGCTTTAGTTTAAACATGGGAACTTACGTTTGATGTTTACACTTTTTGCAGGATTGGGAAGAGTGATATTGGATGGACCTCCAATTCTTCCAATTACAAGAAAGACCCACCTGGTATTAGCCATAACTGAAATTTAGAACTTCCTTCCACAGTTGAAGGTAAGATATCATCTTCTAATAATCTTTGGTTCACCACCTATCGACTTGCAGGCGGCTAAAGAGAAAACCTGGGAGGAGCATACTAGTGATGGAAGGATGACCTTGGAGCTAAACGACTACCCTGGTATAGGGGCCAACAATCGTCACGTTCCAAGGCCACAGTTTGGAAGATGTAATGATTGCTAGATAGTTTCTCAATATCGATGGACGCTTCATAGTACCTACTGAGCTATGGCGTGCGCAGTCCAGACATGATTTTGCTTGGTCGTTAAGATGCCCAGGACTAGTTAGAAATTTCATTATTTCTTTATCTCTTGAGGTAGTAGTTGATCTCTATATATGGGAATATTTATATATACATATATATATATATATACTGATGGAACTCTGAAACTTGAGGCTCACCCAGATTGAGGATTAGTGGCTCGGAATGGTGATGCTGATAAATATGTAATGCAGTAGCTACGATATGCTATATATGTATATGGTTAGATTCTGTATGCAATGTGAAGACATAATCACAGTTGTTCCTTTTTCACATTTCTCATCAAAGTAGTGTAACAGGCGAGTTTGATGTTAAGAGGAGCTCAATTTATAGGTTTGTTTGAGATTTAATGGTTTATCAACCGGTTATATACCGGACCCGAAACGTAGCAGAGAAATAGGTTCTGGTCTACACCGGTTATAGTATATATATATATTTGTCGAGCCGTTCAAACTCTAATTAATTGATTTTGTATAATTTCATTTGGACAGAAATAACTTAAACACCCTTACAAGTTTTAGATGGGATCAAAGCGCCGACGGGAAGTTAGCATGGGAGCTAATTTCTTTTATTAACTAAAGTAGCTCAGGATCATGTTTTATAATTAAACAACATGAAGCCTGTAATTGATTTTGTTTTTCCTTTTTTTATCAGCAATCTTTCTTAATTAACTTGTTCAATCTTACTCCTCTTGAGCAGTTAGCGTCACCACGGAAAGAATCAAATGAAGTACAAACCTGGATTTCTTTTCATGAAAATAAGGCACGTTTAGTTGCGAGTTTATTAATGGAATGAAATTAAATATAATATTATTTTATCCTTTAGAAGAAGAGTGTATAATGAAATGGAATGGAATGAGATGAAAGAAGAGGATTTTATATTACATTTCATTCCATTTTAAACAATAAAAATGAAAAATCTCCAATTTGAGAGTTTAGGATGAAATGTAAAATAATAAATAATTTTATATTATATTACATTATAAACTCTTCGTCTAAACAACATTTCATTATATTATACTACAAATCTTTTTATTTCTTTTAATCAATAATTTTCTAATATTACATTCATTTACCTTTCGTTCTATTATAAATTATCCCGTTACATTAAAAACTTTATATACAATCAAACAAAGGCTAAAAGATTTCCAACTCTATTATGGACCTTTAGGAAGTCCAACTAGGATGTACCAAGTAGCTCCACTATTCGTAAGCTAAAGACGAAAACTTTCTAACTAATAAAAGCTGGCATTTTGAAAGATACGCACTTTCCCTTTTGTTTTGTTTATCATTCTTTTTTTAAAGGTTCTTTAAAATTGTGTTTGAGTGTGCATAAATTCAATTATCGTGCGGAAACTTATTGCTAAGTTGGTGCGATAAGACTTGAGTTGAGTGTGCAAATTTCACCTAGTGTCGAGTTGGTGCGATTTTGATGTTAAAGGTTCCAATTTTTTGTCCCCTCTAATCTCAACTCGATGTCAACGCCCTCAGACATGCAATTGATGCCGTGGAAATTGGTTGTCTATTTACATTGTAACTTTACCCTGTTTTCAGGGGAAGAGGCAATGAGTAGAGGATAAAAGTTACTTTCCATGTCTTATGGTGGCAAACAACCTAGCCTAGCATACTCCACTACACTTTAATAATCTTTCACTTTCTTGAGGACACAACCGTAGATGAACCACTTGCCAATATCTAAGCTCATTCTCACTTGTGCAATACGTTTCCATTGGACAAGGTGGATTGTTGAGGTGGTTGCCATTCACTTCCTTTACCACTGCCTACCATTGAGCTATGCCCTTTTCCGGATGTTTCCTTGTTTGGTCATTTTATGTATTGTAGAAGATAGTGAAGTAGATCAGGTACGAAACACATAATCTCATTTACAAAACTAAAGAGGATCATAACTGTTTGAAGTTTCAGACAACATGTAGAGGTTTAAAAGTACTCCAATGAAAATGGCAGGACTTGGAAAGTCATTGTTCACAAAGATACATCTTCAGGTTTCCAATCTCGAGTGAAGTGCCTGTTTAGATGAACTTTTGAAAGGTGAATAAGTATTTTTTTCACTATAAAAGCTTTTTTTTTTAAATGAGTATTTGGCTGTAAAATGAAAAAAAGTATTTTTTAATAGATATAACTTTTTTAGCAACTAAAATGCAACTTTTTAAGAAGCTCAAATTTGGAGTTTTTCAAAAAAGCCCTTATTTTAGCTTTTCAGGTAGACTTTTTATCCGACGTTAACGTTTTTATCGCAAACTATCTTCTATACAGTTGTTTTGCAAAAGTGACCACCAACTCAACTTATCTTCTCAAGGGACACCGCAGTTGTTTAGAATCTCTTGCGTAGTTGTTTTGCAAACACATCTTCTCAAGGGACACAGATAACGAACGAATCAACTCACAGGTGAACAAAACTTGCCTTTTGATTCTAATTTTTTATTTGTGTTTTCTGGTATGCTTTTTCTGGGATGCTGATTAGTGATTTCTGGGATGCTATTTTCTGTTTTTTTCCTCCTCCTCACCTTTTTGTCCCCCTCCATTCACGATGACTTTGTGTGAGTGTTTTGTGTTCTTTTGGATCAAACCAATAGTTGTTTTGAAATGGTGATTGTTACTTCGTTTGTGTCGGCTGATGGTGTATATTAGGGATTGTTATGTGGGTATTTTGTGTTGTGTCGACTAATGGTGTATATTAGGGATTGTTGCATCGGTTGATTGTTTGCTCACTGTCTTCATCTCTTATTGTCTGCCCTTTTCTTTAATTAACTTCCATCACCAAACTAGGCAACCAATAGGTACGAAAGAACTCCTCTGTCTCTGATAAGTATAATAGAACTCCTCTGTCTCTATAAAGCATTCCTTCCGCAAAGCAAACACGTTTTTGTTTCTCTTCCTCTCTCTCTCTATTTCTCTGTTTCTCTCTTTGTTTCTCTTTTGCTCTGTACTGACAAAGAGAAAAGAAAAGGTGGAGCTCTGAAATATTCCTTGGCCCCTGTTATCAACTATATTGAATCTGTCACATATGCTCCTGGAACTACAAGCTTTTGGTTTTTTTCTTTGTTCCTGGAGTGAAGTGGAAGGTTTATTCTGGTAGTTCTTGTGCGGGCGTTATGAGTTATTCATGTTTTGATGAACTTGGTGATTGTTTCTTAATAGTGGGTTAATGTCTTTTGTTTTTCTGGTGGAAGGATTTTGTAGCTTTTTTTACTTGAGTTTTATTGTGAGAGGTGGAAATAGAAGGTGTGATGTGTTAAAAGCATGTGAGATTTTGAATTCTTGATTAAAAGTAGATGGTTTCTGCATGGATGAAGAGAAAGTCGCTCCTTTTCCTCCTTGCTTATAGGAATTCAACTTTTTTATAAACCTGAAATTACGGTGACCAAAGCCCTTTTTTCTTTTATTTGTGGGACTAATCAGAGTAGAGGAGATAGGGCGGTTTGATTGCTATAAAAATGAAGAGACCCTACTTTATTATTTTGGAGGTGAAATATGGAGTTGTGAGCATTTAGATCCTCTTTTTACTTGTCTTTTGTTTCTTTTGTTTCATTCCTTTTTCTTGTAATTACCTTTAGATGATAAAAATAGATATGACTGCCCTTTTAAAACTAATGTGTTTGTCTCTTTTATCGACCCTTTTCTGATGATTTCTCAACTCTATTGTCAACCTTCTTTGACGTGCTTGATCTTCTACAGAGGAATTTGTTGAATTTGTTTGTATTAATAAGAGGGTTTCCTTTGTTTTCTCGAGTTTGCTTTGTTTTCTAGTGGTAATTCAATTTTCTGGTGATTTCTATAAGATCTTAGATTGGCTTTTCTGTGCAACAACTCTTATGCTTATTATTCTTTTGTCTATGTCATTATTGTTATGCTTTTAATGCTGAGTTCACAAAAGATTTAATGCTTATTATGCTTTTATCTATGTCATTCTGGTTATACTTTTATATTTTCTTATACTTGCTAAATTCATTGTTATATGTAGTGGGGATGTTGGACCTCAAACTTTCTATTAAATGAGAAATTGTTGAAAGAAAATAGAAAAGATAGTTTAGATACAAGATGGGTTATATATGATATGTTGGAAGTTAAAAGCTGGAAAATGTAAGTGAAACATGTTTATTGAGTATACTTCGGTGTTTTAGCCATAACTTTTGCTATAGTTATCCAAATGAGATGATTCTTGATTTGGATTAAACTAGAGAGATAAGGCTACAAATTGTCTGATGAAATAGGATTTTAATTTAGTCTCTAAGAATATCAATTTTTGGATGGAAGCACAAAATATTGTTTTAGTATAAGAACAGTCTGAAAATGTTTGGGGTATAACTTTTAGACTATGGAACCAAATTGAATGATTTTGATGTTATTAGAAAATTAAGACAATGAGGAGTATTTTTCTAGAAGGAAGTGCCATCAAATTCCTTCAAGTACATGATTCAAAAAAGGTCTTGATTTTTGGAAGGAGTTAAGCATGATTTTAAATAATTTTAAGATTTTGCAAGATTAATTATTTTATTTGGAGTTAATTATTATGTTAATGTTGGTTGCATTTTAAGATATGGTTTAGATGAATTAAGTAACAAGAGTACATATGTATGAGGACATTTTGGGAAGAACACTTAAGCCATTTAAGTTGCAAGGCCTACATGTAAGGGTAAACTGGTCATTGTTCACTCATTAATGGCAAAGTTGTGATAAGACAAGTGGCCTTGCATTTAAGGAAGAAGCAAGCATGAAAATTAGCAGAAAAGAACAAAAAAAAGATAGAAGAGAGGAGAGAGTTCGTGGAGGGAGGAGAGAAAGAAGAAAGAAAACAAAAGTTAGGTCTTGATTTTTCTAAGCCTTCAAGAGGAATTTTGAAGTTTGTTCAAGGAGGAAAAAGGAAGAGGAGGATGAGAGCTTCCGTTCAAGCCAAGAAACTCTTCAATTGGTGAAGAATCAAGGTAAGTTGGATCTTAAGATTTTGGAATTTTGAAAGTTTCTTGGTTCATATAGCTTAAGAAATGTATGGGTTTAAGTTTTCTAAGATCAATTTTGTGATTATGTGTTATGAGTTATCCAATTTGAATGTCTATTGATTTGGAGATTTTTGCCATTAATGAAGGAGATTAAGAGAGGTAAGAGAAGCAAAAGGGGATGCATTTTGAACAAGTATTAAGCAAGAAATTTCAAGGTGGGTTTCATGTTTATAATTTGAGTAATGAGCTACTAAGGTTTCTTTCTAAATCAAGAAAATAAAAGGATTTCAATTAAATGTTGCTTTATTGTTTTTGATTCATTTGAGAATTTGCTTACATGTGTGTATAAGCTTGAATTGATAAATTGTGAATTGTTACGATGTGTATTATGTTATGTTATGCATATTGATGTTTGACATTGTGATAAAAATTGAATTGTGAGCATGATTATGCTATGCCTTATATCATGGCATTTTGCCTTGTATCATGGCATTTTGATTAAATGGAAAGAAGAAAAAGCATGAGAATATGATATTGTGAATGATTGAATTAAGTATGTGATTTGATTGTGTTTGGGCGAGAGAGGAACCGTTTCGTAGTCACGTGCACGTCAACGTTAAGCCTTCTCCTGGCTGCCCGCTCGTGGCCCATGAGATTCGAAAAGTGGACTCGTTTCATTTACGGAGTAAACTTCGATTTCTCTATTTTGTTCACGGAACCCTCGAGCCAATTATGTGTGCATTTGCATTTTGATGTGTTAAGATATGATAAAGTTGAGTATTATGCTTTGAAGCAAAAATTTCATCAAATGTGTTTAATGTGATGATGCGTTGAATCATCATTTATGATGTTTATGAATTGCTTGATAAGTTATGAATTTGGGAAATATGTGTTACATGGATTTCAATGTGAGTTTTACAAAGGAAATAACTATTTCAATGGTTTTTGCTTGTTTCTTGGTTATAAACGTGTTACCCACGAGCGTTAAGCTCACCCCCTTTCATTCCCATCTCCAGGTGATGAGAAAGAGATCGGGTGAAAAAAAGTCAAGGCATTCGTTTGATTATGCATATTTTGTATTTTAAGTTGGATTGATGTAAAAATAAGACTTTAGACATATGTTGAGAATTATGGAATTTTGTATCTTATGTTGTATTTTGGATTTGATATTGATGATGTAATGTGGCTTGGAAATGCCATTGAAGTTTGTAAAACTCTTAATTTATGATGTAAATGAAATAAGGATTTATGTATGGATTTGAAAGGTGAATTGTGTATGGAGGATATGAGTTGAGTTGATGAACTTTGAATATAAATTGTTGTTATATATATATATAAGTGAACTATGGAAAAGAAAGATAGGATTTGTGGTGAATGATAAGATGTTATTGAATATGAGGAGTCATATGAATTGAGGTTGAGTGTTGGATGAATTCCAATTGGAAGTTGAATTACTTTGAATGATGTTGTAATAGAGGAAGTGAAGTTGGGATAATTTCCAAGTTTTCAAGAGGGTAAAATGTGTATGATGATTTCCAAGGGAAAATGTATTGATCTAGGTAGAATTAGCCAAAGTTACCTTCATTAAAGTTGTAATTCGTCCTTATAGCTTTCCAACGCTATAAAGTATGCAATTTTTGAATATCGGAGTTGAGAGTTATGATCATTACAAGTTAGGATGTTATAGAGGATGTGTTTCCCGAACAATTAGAGTATATGAAGTGTTATCGGACTAGAAATAGTTGAATTTGGCAAGATTATGAGTAAAGGGGTGATAAGATGGGTTTAGGATCCTTTGGAGAAGTTTTGGAGAGTGGAAATTTAGTTTCACCCGAAGGTTACACGGCCTGCCCGTGTAAAATCACACAGGTCGTGTGCTTTCCAGGGCAGGGGCGCACTGTTCCACCAGAAGGTCACACGGGCTGCCCGTGTTGGTTCACACGGCCTGTGTGTTTTGACCCTCTAAATGATAGAACTTTATTTTTGGGTCTTCACAAAAGTTCTATATCTAGAAGTCTACTTTCAAACCGTCTAAGAACAAAGTCAATCCGACATTCGTAGAGAGAGTTATGGAAATTGCTCCAAGATATGTTCAATATGAGTAAGGACATGAACATGTTGGATTCGTTTGGCGGTAACTTCTTCGTTCGACCTCCGATTGAGGTGATTCTTGAATCGATAAATTCCTAACACATTGCCCTACCTTCCTAAGAAAATTGGTAGTAATTGGTATTGAATTGAAAAGGTTTTATTGATAGAAAGTAAGGGGTCAGTTGGGAGAGCATGATTAGGTCATGAACATACTTTGAGTTTTAAAGCATATCTTGAGCTATAGAGCTTCGAATGAGGTGGTTCTTGTTTCTAAATAAACTAGAGACTAAGAGCTACCATTTCTTTGAAGAAGTCAATTGTGATTATTGTGATTCCGCTGTGTGAGCTCATCCTTTTTTATTTGAGATGTTATAAAAAAGATGATGAACCGATGATGGCTAATGAGGGTACTTTGAAGTAACCCTAACAAGAAAACCCGCTCATGCTTTATGAGGGTTAAATGAACTAACCCTACAACGTAAGACGTAGAAGTTTCATGATTATGAAGAGTGTTGGAAATCTGAAAATAAGGAGTAATGACGAAGATCGCGTTTCATGTTTTCGCAAAATGTTGGATTCCGGAATCAAGCCGGATCCAACAGTTGTGGTATCAGAGCAAGAAGATGAATTGATGATGATTAAGGAGATTACAAGGAACCAAGTGTTGGACTCCGGAATCAAGCGGTGTCTAACAAGGGATTTTGTTTTCTAGATCATATGTTGTTGATAGAAAATGTTAAATCCAAGTCAAGATATTCAAGGTGGGGATAAATTGAAAAAAAGGGTTAAAGAGAAGTGGAATGATAGAACTCTTGAATCTGTAATCAAAATTTTTGTGGAAGAGACATTAGTTGGAAATAGACCAAATGGTCACTTTAACAAGATTGGATGGAAAAATATAGTTTTAAAGTTTGCTCATGAAACTAAGAAGAAGTATGAATACAAACAATTTAAGAATAAATGGGATGGATTAAAAAAGGATTGACAACTTTGGAAAATTTTAGTAGGTAAGGAAATTGGACTAGGATGTGATCCTACTAATCAAACTATTAATGCAAGTGATGAATGGTGGGAAAAGAAATTCAAGGTAAGCATTTAAGCTTTAGATTTATAATGTTCTAATGTTACTTGATAGTTTAATAACTTAAACAATATTATTGTAGGAAAATCTCGAGGCTGCCAAATTCAGAACTAAAGATTTGAAACATATTGAACAGCTGAATATTTTATTTAAAGATGTTGCAGCTATAGGGGAAGGAGCTTGGGCATCTTCTTCAGGTTTTGTACCAAATGATGTTTATGTGCAGTCTAGAGAAAGACTAGTTGATACCGATCTTGATGATAACTTTTTTGAAGACTTTACTGTCAATCAAGAAATTGAAAATATTAATAATGAGATTCGTTCATCAACTCCAACTCTAGGAACTTCTACAAAAGGAAAGGGGGCTAAAAAGAAACATGATACTGAAATTGGGGCAACAGAAAGGTTATGTAAACATTTGGATCGTATATGTGATGTAGTAAAGAGTAGAACTTCAGTAACCTCTATTAAAAGAGATGAACCTAGTTGTAACATTTCTGAGGTGATGGACATCTTACGAAGTATAAATGAAATAGAAAGGGGAGGTGAACTGTTTATATTAGCTACCAAATTATTTTTGAAGAAGGAAAATAGAGAGATGTTTGTTGTGCTTAAGGATATTGAACTTCAAATAGAATAGCTTAAGAAAATGAAATAATTGTGATATTTGTAATGAATTAGACATGTATTTGGTTACTAATATTGTACTTGTAATGTGTTGCATTGGAATTCGCTATTTGTAATGTGTTGTATTGGATTTCTATTTGGTTAATTTTGTTGTAATGAATTAAATTGTACTTTATTATTATTGTGTTATGATTATTGCTATATTACCTTGTTATACAATAAGCTTATTATTTATTATATATATATATTTTGATACAGATGTCATCTTCTGATAAAAATTTTGCTTATAGTTCAAAACAGAGGAGCACTAACCATTAACCATTATATTAAAAAACCATATAGAACATCCCCTCACACTGGATGGATGTTTGTAATGGAAATGCTTAATGGCCATAGAGATAGATGTCATCAATAATTTAGAATGGAAAAGGATGTTTTTATCAAATTATGTAAATTGTTGAATGAGTCATATGGATTAAAGAAAGGTACAAAAGTAACAATAGAAGAGGCTGTAGCTATTTTTTGATCACTTTAGGTCATGGACTTTGTAATAGAATGGTTTAAGAAAGATTTCAATATTCTAGTGAAACAATTTCTAGATGATTTGAAATAGAATTAGAGGTCGTTTCATGTATGTCGATTGATTTCATAAAACCAAAAGATCCAACTTTTAGAGAAATTCCAAGAAAAATTAAGATGATAGAAAGTATTGGCCTCATTTTAAAGACTGCATTGGAGCAATTGATGAAACACATATACCAGTTGTAGTTCCAAGGTCCAATCAAATGAAATATATTGGGAGAAAAGGCATTCCTACGCAAAATGTAATGGTCATATATGATTTTGATATGTGCTTTACTTTTGCTTGGGTTGGTTGGGAAGGCACAACACATGATGCTCGAATATTTATGGAGGCTTTGCATAATGATAAATTACACTTCCCTCATCCACCTAAAGGTTTGTGACGGATAACTTTATACATTTTTTATTTATTCTTAATAATTCAGTATTTCTTTATTTCTTTATTTTTTAATTTGGAACGTAGGAAAATATATTTTAGTAGATACAGGATATCCTTACATGCAAGGTTATTTAGGACTATACAAAGGTGAGAGGTATCATCTTATTGATTTTCGACATGCTGGTCTTCCAAGAGGGACGAAAGAAATATTCAATCATGCACATTCTTCTTTAAGATGCACAATCGAAAGAACATTTAGCGTTTGAAAAAATAGGTAGAAAATTTTACGTCAAATGCCTAATTTTCCTTTTCCAAAGCAAGTTAAAATTGTAATTGCTTCAATGGCCATTCATAATTTTATAAGGTTAAATGCTCAAAAGGATGAAGAGTTTTCTCCCCGTGATGAAGATAATGAATTACTTACTACAAATGAAGAAATCAACAAAAATGAAGACGTTGAAGAAAATCATTTAGACGAGCCACAAAATAACAAGATGAATGATGCTAAGGAACGTATTGCAAATCTTCTTGTAATACAATAAAATGCATAATTTATTATGTATTTAACTATTTACTCAACTTGAATATTTATTTTGAGATTTATATAATATTATTTAGCTTTTTATATGTTTTAATATTTATTTTTTATATTATTTTTATTTCCTACAAGAAAATGAGACATCTCTTTAAATAATTTCCTACAAGATGGTTATTTAACAAATAGGTAACCGTAAGGTCCAAATGAGACATCTCTTGTAGTGGTGTGAATTAAACCTCAAAGTCTACAGCAGTGCCTGTAGGATAAATGTATCAATTTGAAGTCATTATATCAAAATTATTGATGTCACGATTTAAATGGAAGTGAATTTGTCAAATAATTGTAAAATAAATGTAAACCCAATTCTATTCATAAAGACCTAATAGTAGTTGAATTCTTTCAAATCAAATGTAAACTTAATATATTGCACTTTGCATATTGTTTAATATACTTTAAATATTATTTATATGCATAAATAATTTTTATTACAAAATAAAATATAGTTAAAATTAATAAAAGTGTCTTTTATTTTTATGTTGCGAAACAGTCTACTATATGAAGCTCTTTCAAAAAAACTCTTTTTTTAATTGATAGCCAAAAAGTCAACTGGCTTCTTAGAAAAGCTCTTCTCAGGAGAGATCTACTGACAAAAACTCTACTAGTATAAGTCCACCCAAACAGACACGAAGAGGGATAACTTGCAACAGGCCTTAGATAAATCAGAAACTGAATCCCCATAATACCTCTTATTATTATTGAATAAACTTGCTTTGATAAAAATATAAATTGATAGTATTTTATGATTCATGTAAAGACAAAATTAAATGCACTTTATATTTTTTTAATTATTTTTTTGTGTAAATCTGCAAATTTAGATCTATTTCAAATTCAGACTAAATCACTATCAGCTTATATGGTCTTTGAATAAATCATTTATTATATAAGAATTTAACAAAATTTCTAGCATAAAATCCACCTTTTGAGTTTTTTTTTTTTAAGGATGTTGCATAGGCTTACAAAAAGGAATACAATAATACCCGTAATTGAACGTGCGTAAGTCTTCATATAGGTATAGAGGTATACGCACGGATATACTATCTAGTTTCTGGGGTGAGGAGGAAATGCCGAGAGTGGATGACACAGTGAAGAGTGACATGACATTTCTAAAGGGTTATTAAGCTGCTGCATGGTGTGGGGCTTGATGGCTTATCAATGCACGTTTGTCAATGCTGTATGGTGAAGGGTATCATTTAGCCCATGTGTTTTGGAGAAATATATGCATATTCCTTGAAGACCCAGAGTCTGAATATTTGACGTTTTATATTGACACCTTCTAAATATGTGCATATTCCTTGAAGACCCAGAGTGAAAATATTTGACGTTTTATATTGACACCTTCTGAACTGGGTTGCAAATAACAAGCAGGGGAATTCTAAATGTTATGTATTAATAGTGCCAAAAACAACGAATTGCGCAAAATTTTTGGTGGGAGACCTCCGGAAGTGGGAAGGTCTTGATCATGGCCTATGTCTTGTTTTAATATTAGTTGTTGAATTTTTTATAAACTCTCCCCCAGAATTTTTTATTTAAAGCGCAAGAGTATACAACCCTGATCCGCAAAATAACATTGCATTAAGTATATTTATGTATGGCATTTTAGTATAAGTGACTTAAGTAACAAGTCTACTGGTAGCTCTGCCGTAACTTCTTCTAATAGGCCTAACATGTTTGAGGAGTCTGGACGGGACAGAGAAGTGGCCTTTGGCAATCAAACCACAATTGGTGACCATAGATTGCTATAGGACAAAGAAATAAGACTGTAGACTGATTGAAGACCAGTTATCAAAATTCATAATTCCTCGTTACGTTTAAGAAGACCACAATATGTAAGATTTTTCTCAAAATCTTCCAACCGTTCAGAATCTGGTCCATTTAATATGGTTTAACTCATTAATCACGCAAATGCCCATGCATCATTATTTTCATCTTCTGTGATGACTAGAGATGATGAAGCTATGAATTTTATATTTTTAAGTCCCCATTCTCGGCTTCACGCAATAATCACTAGACACCATCGAATTGTGGAGATTAGAGGCTAGAAGATTCAAAAAATTTAATATCGGTGCAATGGCTAGATAGTATCGGTGCAATGGCTGGAGGTATTCTTCTGTTATGCTTTCGTTGCTGAATATTGTGAATAGCATGCATATATCTCGTTTATACGTGAATGATCTTGTATTTTAAGATGCATGCTTTAGTTTACATTTGGTATTAGAGCCATCGTGCCTCTGCCTTGCATCTGAACTGTCTGAGAAAATATTCCTCTATTATGCTCTATTTTTCATTTTCATTTCTGCAGTATGAGCAGAGCATGTGTTGTTGAAAATTCTCGACATTTGTGTATATGATGGACGTCGACATTGTCTTGGTACTCCATGTTACACCCACTGGTGATAGGACGATGAAGGGAGGAGGGATGACGATGACGATGCATGGTGGCTTTTGAATGTCGCCAGCCATGCAACGTCGTAAGGTTTGTTTTCTGACGTCTCATCTCCTTGGCTCGTCATCATCGTCCCATCACCACCATCCTTAGCTTTTCGGCGACTATTGCACACTTGGTTGCCATCGGGTTGGAGTCAAGTCACACTGACCCAGCTGGACGTTAAAGACAATGATCTGTTTTTTTTAATTGCTAATTTATTAATTTTGTTAATGTTAGTAATCGTTGGGTTAATCAAGCACCTAACCCAATTTGTTGTGATTTTAATTATAAAATCATTTTTGGTATTAATTTTTGTGGACATTTATTTTTAATTTGTATGTCTAATATTTGAATTAAATTTGACATGCAATTTATAATTGTTTAACTATTTGCACAAATTATATGTGATTAATTAAAAATTGTGTGTATATATCTATGATCATCATACGTGTAAAATTAGATTAAATAATTTTGTGCATTGTTATTTGATTTAATTTGCGTTATTAATTACTTATTGCAAATGTTTAGGCTTTATTTAAGCTTAAAGTAATGTGAGTGATCTATATGATTTTAATTAATTGGGAGTAACCACATCATCTCTAATTAATTATGATTATGTATTTAGTTTTAAGATCACATTAAAATGTTAATTGTAATTAATCATACGTGATATGATAAAATCAACCTAAAGGAATTTTGTTATATTTGTATGATTAATTAGGATGAAATATCATATTATATTTCTTAATCTACCCATAGAATTAAGAAAAGGAACATAATTCAATAGTTTTTTTTTCATAAAGTTATAGATGAATCTAATTGGGTAGAACTTTAGCCCACAAACAAGTCTTATGTCACTAGATTCATGTATTAAAAGCATAATTTATATTGGTAAAGCATGAATTATTATTGGTCTCAAATTATTTATAACAAACATGTATGTTTGAACTTGCAGTTACTCAGACTATGAATATTTCTAATATTAAGTGTGATATTTCTGAATTGAAGGGTGACAACTATAAGGCATGGAAGGAGAGAATTCTGCTTCATTTGGGCTGGATGGATATAGACTATGCTATTAGCAAAGATGAACCACCGAGTATAACTAAAACTAGCACTTTGAATGTTGTAGCTCTTTATGAAAAATGGGAGAGATCTAATCACCTCTCCATGATGTTCATAAAGACCAAAATATCTGCTGGTATTCGTAGTTTTGTCAAACAACATAATAAAGTTAAGGATCTAGTAAAGGTCATTGATGAGCAATTCACCACATCTAATAAGGCCCTTGCCAGCACCTTAATTATTCAATTGTCATCCTTGAAGCTCACTGGCATAAGGGGCATACATGATCATATCATGCATATGAGGGACATAGCAACTCAGCTAAAAGCCTTGGAGATTACCATATTAGAATCTTTCCTGATACATTACATTTTGTGCACTCTACCCCAATAATATGGTCCTTTCAAAATCTCTTATAGCACACATAAGGACAAGTGGTCGATCATGAACTGTTAATCATGTGTGTGCCAGAAGAGGAGAGGTTGTTGTTGGAAGAGGGTGAAAGGGTGAATTTGACTATTTCAGGAAACAAAAGACAGGATGATGCCAAAAATAAGGGAAAAGGAAAAATTTCTCCTCAGTATGATATAAAGAAACCATCAAAGTGTTTCTTCTGTAAGAAGAAGAGACACATAAAGAAAGACTGCACTAAATTTAAGAACTGGCTCAAAAAGAAAGGTACTCCATTTTCATTTGTTTATTATGAAACTAATATGGTTAATGTTAATCATAACACATGGTGGATTGATTCTGATTCTATAATCGATATTTCAAATACCTTGCAGGGTATGCAAAACCTAAGGAAGTTGGTGGGAAGTGAACAATACATCTATTTAGGAAGCAAGATGAGTTCACATATGGAAGCCATTGGCACTTGGAATTTAGTTTTAATCAGTGGCTTTATTTTGTGTTTGGAAAAGACCTTTTATGTTCCAAATTTCTTTAGAAATTTGATTTCTGTATCAAGACTTGTGCCTTTTGGTTTTTCCTTTAACTTTTCAGATTATGGTTTCAGTTTATGTAATGGATCTAAAGTTATTGGTTATGGTACATTATCTGATGGTATTTATTCCACTTACAAAATGATAATGCCTATAATTCGATGCATGTCACTGCTAGGTTGAAACGTTGTGTTGTGAATGATAAACCCTCTATGTTATGGCACCGTAGATTAGGACACATCTCCATTGAGAGAATTGAGAGATTAGTAAATGAAGGAGTACTTAGTACTTTGGATTTTGCTAATTTTGAGACTTGCGTGGATTGCATTAAAGATAAGCAAACTAACAAGTCTAAAAGGAGTGCCAAAAGGAGCACGAACTATTAGAAATCATACATACAAATATTTGTTGTCCAGAAATGGACGCAAATAGTTCAAAATACTTTATCACCTTCATAGACGATTATTCGCAATATATGTATCTCCACTTACTTCATTCTAAGGACAAAGCTTAGGATGCCTTTAAAATTTTTAAGGATGAACTAAAGAATCAATGTGGAAAACTAATTAAAATCATGAGGTCAGATAGAGGTGTAGAGTACTAAGGTAGATACACTAAGAATGGACAAGCACCTGGTCCATTTTTGAAGTTTCTTCAAGAACATGAGATTGTTGCCCAGTACACCATGCCTGGTTCTTCGAATTAGAATGGTGTGGTAGAAAGAAGAAACCAAACCTTAATGGACATGGTGAGAAGTATGAGGAGTAACACAAAACTTCCTCAATTCCTGTGGACTGGAGCTCTAAAGATGGCTGTGTATATATTAAACCGAGTTCCAACCAAGACTATTTCAAAGACTCATTTTGAGTTATTTAAGGGTTAGAAACCGAGTTTGAGGCATATATGAATTTGGGAATGCCTGTCTGAAGTGAGAATTTACAACCCATAAGAGAAGAAGTTAGACCCAAGGACCATTAGTGGGTATTTCGTTGGATATACTGAAAGGTCTAAGGGGTATAGATTCTATTGTCCATCTCACAACACTAGAATTGTGTAATCAAGAAATGCAAAATTTCTTAAGAATGACTTGATTAGTGGGAGTGGTCAATTTCAAGACATAGTTTTTGCTGGACCCCGTTCCCGGAGCCCAACTATCTAAACGGAGTACCGGAGACCGTTGGGCCCAAATCCTGACTCCCGAGGCCAAACCCGGGGGGACCCGTCGAGACAGACAAATGAAATAAACTGCGGAAGCACTTAAAGTCATCGCACAATCAGCTATCCAAGCATATTCATTCATAAGAGAAACTTCAATTCTTCAAACATTGCCATTTCATAAATTCAGACAAACTTCATACAAATTAAAGCTTACTACAAACACAAGTCTTAATACAAATACAAATGATGTTGTATGTTAACATGCTCAATGAACTATCCAAA
>JAOQMQ010000007.1:15403903-15414472 GCA_027563845.1 Erythroxylum subrotundum
CGATTGGAAAAGGTTTTGCAAAAGAAATTGATCAAAGTGTAATATGTTTTGTTTTTGTTATGGGCTAATCGAAATTCTGATATTTCAAAAATGTTGGCAACTCTTATAAGTGTGAATTTCTGGTGAGTTTTGTACTAGTTGTTATGCATGACTGAAGATGATTATGAACGAATTTGGGCCCATTTTGGTCATGGATCTCCGTACATTATGTTGGTGGTTTAAAAAAAAATTCTCATGCCGTCATTTGACTGTTTCAGTGCTCTAGCACGCCACCCTCGCAGGGCACAAACTTGGATATCACTATCGATGTCGGGTTCGGGTCTTGCGGGAGTGGGGTGTTACACTTAGTGCATTTATTACAGAGTCAAGGAATTGGTTTAACAAGTATGAGAACCGAATGAAAATATAGAAATGCAAATGACAAGCATTAGTTATTCCATGAAAAGCCTTGAAGTGTAAGTTGGACAATTGGCAAGTGTAGTGTGATCAAGTCAGCTAAGCAATCTTCCTAGTAATAAAAATGTAAATCCTAGGGAACAATGCAAGGACATTACACGTCACCATGGGAAGGAATTGGAAGAAATGCCACCTAGAGTAAAGAACTCCACTCAATCCAATGAAGAAAAGGAATTAGGGAGAAAAAAATTGATATTGAAAATTAGAAAGAAGAATCAAGAAGAGAGGAAAAGGAGGAAGATGTTGTAAAGACAAAAGAGGTGATCTTGAACACAGAAGAAGAACCAAAACCAAAGATCACTCAAAATATTCCTTATCCTCAAGGATTTCAAAAGAAGAAGGGGAATGATCAATTTGTAAAGTTTCTAGATATTTTCAAGAAGCTGGAGATCGACATCCCTCTTATCGATACAATCGAGCAAATTCTAAACTATGATAAGTTTATCAAAGACGTTGTGGAAAACAATAAGATGTTTGGGGATTATGAGATAATGTTAATAATAGAAGAATGCAGTGTAATCTTACAAAGAAAGTTGCTTTAAAAATTAAAGGATCTTGGTAGTTTCACCATTCTACGTGAGATAGGCAATGCTCATTTTAACAAAGTACTCATTGATTAAATGCTAGATAGGCTTATAAAACATGAATTTTATTATTTCTTGGATGGTTATTCAGGATACCATCAAATAACCATAGCTCTAGAAGACCGAGTAAGGACCAGATTTACATGTCCATTTGGTACTTATGCAAATAAGAGGATGTTACTTGATTTTTGTAATTCTCCTTCCACTTTTCAGCATGTAATTACATGATGGTTATCTTTTCTGACATGATTGAAAATTTTATGGAAGCTTTTATGGATGATTTCTTTTTGTATGGTGATCATTTGATAGGTTCTTACATATCTTGTCTTTAGTGTTAAAAAGATGTCAAAAAACCAATTTAGTGTTAAATTTGGAGAAATGTCACTTTATAATGGAAGAAGAAATTGTCTTAGGCCATAAGGTGTTCTCAAGGGGAATTGAAGAAGATCGAGCCAAAGTAGTTGTCATTGAGAAGCTACCACCTCTTATTAATGTTAAGGGAATCCAAAGTTTCTTGGCCATGTAGGGTTCTATAGATGTTTCATCAAAGGCTTTTCAAAAATTTCCAAACCCTATGCAATCTCTAAGAGAAAGAAACTCACTTTCATTTCAGTGATGACTATAGGGAAGCTTTTGAGTTAATTAAGAAGAAGCTTATGTTTACTCTAGTGGTAATCACTCCTAATTGTCAATAACTTTTTGAAATAATGTGTGACACAAGTGATTTTCTAGGGATGGGGAGGGGGTAGTTTTCGGTTAAAGAAGAGAGAAAATGTCCAAGGTGATCTTTTATGCAAGTAGAACACTTGATAGTGCCCAATAAAAATACACCACTATGGAGAATGAATTGTTGGTTATGGTTTTTGCATTAGACAAATTTAGATCATACGTCATTGGTTAGAAGGTTATGGTATTCACAAATCATGATGCCATCAAATACTTATTTGAGAAAAAAATGTAAAGCTTAGGCTTATTAGGTGGACTATCCTTTTATAAGAACTTGATGTAGAAATAAATGATGAGAAAGGTTCATAAAATGTATTGGTAGGTGATCTTTCTCATTTAGAGCTGGGTGAACCAATGCAATAATTACCTATTCAAGAATCTTTTCTAGATGAGAACATATTTAAGATTGAAGAGAAGCTCCAATGGTTTATTGACATTATTCATTACTTGGTCTTTAGGTTGCTACCTCTAGATCTCTCATCCAGTCAAAAGAATAAATTCCTATTTGATGTTTAAAATTTCTTATGGGATAAGTGTTTGCTCTTCAAGAGAAACCCTAATAAAGTGATTCAGAGATGTATGCCTGATGAAGAATTTCAATCCATTCATAAGCATCGCCACTCATCTCTTTAAGGTGGTCATTTTGGTCTACTGAGAACAACAACCAAATTTTTACAATCCAAATTCTAATGACCATCACTTCATAAAGATTGTTATAATTTCATCAAAACTTATAATTGAGGTCAAAGGATGGGTGACATTTCTAAGTGTCACGAGCTTCCATTAACCAATATTTTTGAAATTTAATTGTTTGATCTATGAGGGATCGACTTCATAGGGCCATTTCTAAAGTCATACGGACACTCTTACATCCTTTTAGTTGTGGAATGTGTTTTTAGACGAGTAAAGGCAGTAGCTTCTCCAATAAATGATGCCAAAATGGTATTTTAATTTCATAAAAGGAATATATTTACAAGATTTGGGACACCAAGAGCAATAATAAGTGATAAGGGGACTAGTTGTTATAATATAATCTTTTGAACAAATATAATGTTCATCACAAAGTTGCTTTGCCATATCACTTATAATTAAATGGCCATGCTAAAATTTTAAGTAGAAAAATCAAGGATGTTCTTGAGAAGATAGTGAATCTAGATAGAATAAATTGGGCTCTCTAGGCTTATAAGACAACTTCTAAAACTCCAATAAGAATATCACCTTATCATTTGGTTTTTAGTAGACCATTGCATCTTCTTATGGAGTTGGAACATAAAGCAATAGGTTATGAGGAAAATAAATCTTGATTAAACAAGGCCAACTAAGAAAAGAAAATTGTAGTTGTGTGAAATAGAGGAGTTTCAAAATGAAGCATATGAGATCTCAAGGATATATAAAGATAAGAATAAAAATGGCATGACAAGCATATCATGAGGAAAAAATTTATTCCCATAGAAAAAGTGTTATTGTTTAACTCAAGCTTGAAGCTTTTTCCAGGTAAGATGGTTAGGAACCTTTCACTATAAGGAATGTCACAACTTTTGGAGCAATTGAAGTTGAAATTGATGATGGACGAACTTTTAAGGTCAATTGGTAGAGGCTAAAGCATTATTATGGTCAAGAGTTCAGGAAAATTGTAGTGCCTTATCTTAAAGATCTTTAACCAAATGGCTAAATTGAGCTAGTGATGTAAAATCTAGCACTCATCGAGAAGCAACTAAATTATATCCTTTTTACTTAGTTCCATTTATCTATTTTTCATCAATTAATTTAATTTGATGTTTATTTTATTTAACATTGCTTTCTCTTGAGTATAGGATTTATCTAGTGGTGTGCTTATTTTGTCTTTATTGCAGCTAAATTTATGGAGGACCAAAAGCATCAAGAAGCCATATGCAATTCAAGAGTTTAATTTAGAATTTCTAGTAAGTTTCACATTGGTAAATTCTGAAGAAAAAAAGAAGCAGATTTGAGGTAAAATTTTTGACTCTAGTGAGTTACTGAGAATGGCGAGCTAGTTTGCATAAACTTATTGTCATGTTATTGTATTATAACAATGTTATAGCATCGTAATCTTAACATGTTAGCTTCACGCCAATGCAACAACGTTACTATAACTTTCTTTGTCTTTAATAACAACAGCCACTTTAATGCACCAACTCCAACCTAAAGCAATCGATTCAAGATTTTATTTTCTCTTGTGAGCCTTAATGATGTTTTTATTTGTTGAAAACACCTGCGTTTTCTATCCAGCCACTCTCACTTCTTGCATGTTCAATGCTATAACACTATTTTAACGTAGTTGTCGTGTCTTTCCCAATCATTTTTTGCACTCACACTAACCTAATGCACATGCCCATGGGTATTTAATTATTTTGGGTTAAAACACTTCTTCACTTGATACAATAACTCCCACCAACATCTCCCTTCCTATTTTTCCCACATTCCACAACTTAGTGAATTTCTTGCTTCAATTTGCTTAACTTTTTCTCCACTCTGCTAAACAAGCAAGTGATTCCAATATTATCTCTTCAGATTTTATTACATTCAATATTCAATTTTGGATTTAATATGAAATAATGAGAAGCAAAATGTTAAATTCCCTTGTAATCACACTACCTAATGCTTGAGCATGATGTACCCAACATGAAAACGTTAAAAGTTTGCTTTTTTAAATCTTTATTAACAATTTCTCTTCAAGTTAACACCATTTGAGGTTTAAAATCATGCTTCTCAGATTCTGTTCCGAATGGTGTCCACAGTAACTCTTAAATCCATACATGGTTATTGTTTTTACTTGATTGAATGCGTCTTTTATTGTATATGAACTTCAAGTTTATAGGTTTACTTAGTTTGTTAACTAATTTGAAAAACTTAGCTTGAATTTGAAGAAATCATTTTGTCTCATTATTGAGCATGAAAATTAGACAATAACAAGCAAGGCATTTTCACAAAGTGTATAACTTGTTTGAAGAACTTTTTTCCTTAAATATAAATATAATTTTTATCTTGATGCTGCTGAAAACATGTCTAAAACAAGAACCTCCATTGAATAACATGTCATGGTTTTATAACTTCATTAAGTTGTTTGCTTGTCATAATCCATTATGCATACATTCAGTTCAAAAACTTGTAATTATCATGTCCAGAACCATTTGGTGCGTCCAAAAAGGGGATTAATGTGTTTCTTAACTTGATGATTTGCCCTCAACTGATTATGTTTCTCTATAAGTTGTCTGCTCTATTTTGAATTCAATCTCTTAAATTCTTTATATTGTTTTCAATCTTCCATGTTAGAGGAAATATGGGACACGATAAAACAAGAAAACAACATATTGCTCAATGAAAGAGAAAGAGAAGACCTCCTTCTCCTTTTCAAGAGCCACCCTTACATTTTATTTTTAATAAAGCTAAGGAGATTTATGATAAATATTTTACAAGAAGTTTCACCCATAAAAGAGGCTTTGATTTCAAGGACATAAAGAATACAAACATTGCATCATTAGTCAAATTCCGCAATTGGATAAAGTGGTGTGATTGTCCAGACTTTGCTTGCCTCACATTGGTAAAGGAATTTTATGTCAATGCTTCTTGCCAAATGGGAAAGTAAGAAATAGTTAAGCACATGGGTGTTTATCTAGAGAGTTAAGGATGAGAAAGAAAATGGGTGTTTAGCGGAGGTTGAAAGACAAGAAACAGATACGCAATAATCATAAGAGCAATTTCAGCAAAACTTGCACCAATTTATTGATCCAGATTATTCGACTATAAGAGGGATAACCTTGGCTTTGAATAGGCTCAATGCAAATATTGCTACATTGGATTAAAAATTGAATGAGTCTCTATGTTTTCATCAAGAAGTTGTTGAAACCTAAATCTCAAATCTTCAATAGAGGGTTATCTAGATAAATCACTATATCACAGACCACCATAACCACCAACACTCCTTTAAAGAGCATAGTTAACCCTCCTACTCCCACTGAGAGCAGTAAAATTGATATGAAGGTGAAATCTTTTACCTCCTGGGTGCACCACTTCCACTTTCACTCACTATTTTTTCCTAAACATTGAGGACAATGTTCATACTAAGCATAGGGGGAATTTGTTCGTATATGTGCCTATGATTTTTAGCGAGTGTGGATGAATATTCTTTCTTTATGTTCAGCCTTAGGTTAATGGCATAATCATACATTTTTATTTCTTTTCTTTCTATTATTAATTTCTTTTCATTTCTCATGTCAAGAATATAGTAACATGATTAGGATCATTTAGATTACTTTTGGAATTGTTATGCATTTAGGGACCCTGATTGATGATTATTGCTTTGTGGAGACAAATACCTTGTTTGCTAAATAATGACAAATTTTTGCAAGTTATTAAGGTGTGTTTTTGTTGTAATGGGTAGAACTTGAACCCAGGAAGCAATTTTGAGCCTAGTTATCAATCATTTACTGATTGTAAATTTTTCTTTCTTTGAGTGAGCTTTGCTTTATAATACATTTGGAACTTGCTTGAGGATCTTTGCAAACATACAATTGTCACATATGGCTTAAGGAACACAATGACAATTTAGGAAAACCTTACTTCTAAATATCCAACCTTATATTGATCTTTTCATTTAGAGAAACCTATTTGAGCCTATGGCCTATTATTTTCGTGAACCACATTCATTTACTGCCTATATTTGAACCTCGAGCTAACTAAGTATAATAGGTTTATATATATATAAAAAAGGGGGGTAAAGAGATAATGAGGGAGAATGATAGAATATATTGGGAAGGGGTGGGGAATGCTACAAGGTTAGATATAGGTTGTAGAGTGTTGTAATGGATTGAGAATTAATGAAGAGGAGTGGCATGAGGCATGCTTTTTTTATATGAATAATTACTTACAACATGGCTCATAGGACAAAATGTCTTTGTTGAAACAAAAAAGATAAAATTTAGTAAAAGCTATTAAAAAAAAGAATAAATGATAAGGGTTGTGTATATTTGTTATAAATCTTAAGAGCTAAGAAGAAAATAAAAAAATCCATGCATTTTGTGCAATAATGACGGTTTAGAAAATGGAGTATAAGTAGTTTTAATACATAGTCTAGCTATGTTAGGTCATGAATTTATATTTTGTTAGCAACCTGAACTCCATTAAAATAGCCTCCAACATATGCCTTTTATATCAAACCCCACCATGTTGCAACCATAAGAAAGACTATTGTGCCTAAGGGTTATGTGAGTTATCTAGTAAGGGTATTTAGGCTCTTTTACAAGCTTACGGTAGAAATTACAAAGTAAAGTGCAAAGTGTTCTTTGTTCACATGAGCCATTTAAGGAGGGAAACACTAGGGGAGTGAATCTCTACCCATTAGAGAAAGTACCCAACTTTTGTTACTTACATGAATTTTTAAATTATTAAAAGCATGAAACATTATTATTTTCATCAAGACAATAATTGAAATTGGATAGCTTGTTTGTTTTGGATTTTTTTTCCTAGTTAGCATGTGCTAGGGACTAGCAATTGACTAAGTGTAGGGAAGTGATATTTGTATTAAATACTTAGTTTTTACCCTAACTTTAAGCTTAAAGGTACTTTTTATTTTGCAATCCTCTAGCATAATTGTGTTGTTTTGGTGCAGGAATGAAATTAAAAATGCTAAGGAGGGACTTTAGAAAAAATGTGTGCAAATGTTATGCAATTTTTGTCTTTAATGTTGTAGCACCAATATGAAGTTGTAGTTTTGGAAACAGAGAGCAAGCTTGAACTTTGATGTTATAACATTGATTTGAAGCTATAACATCACGGAGTAAAAAATAACAATCAAATCTCGATGCTACAGTGAAGAACAAATTCAACCTCAAAGCTACAACATTAATACAAGGCTATAGTATCAAAAGAAGAATTACCAGATTTGACAACTATCAAGATAAAGAAAAGACCATTTTACGTAAGATGGATAAAACATAGATGATTCACCTTTGAACAAAAGGAAGGTCAAGAACCAGCACCAGAAAAGGGAAAGAAAAGAGGGAAAGGCTAAGGAGATTTGGAAAGGCTTAGGAAAAAACCGGACGGTTTGAAGACTTATCATTTGGAGTTTTTCTTCTCTCTTTTCTCTTTACATAATTAATTTAGATTGAACGTTGGATTCTGAGTTGATAAACATTCTTATTGGCTTTATGATTGAATAAAAGTCCTTGACCATGGATTTAATTGCTTGATAAATTACACCTTGAGAGGGGGATGATTTTGCCAAAAGATAGGAGAGAAATCAACTGGAATTTCTTGATGTGTTGGGAGACCTAAGAGTTTTGAGAGGTCCAATTTAGATTTGTGCTTAATGCCTCTTTAGAAAATTATTTAAGTAAAGGATTATAGAGTTTTCTTAAGAGAAATGGTTGGGTTACCTTTGGGAGGAGGGGGGTTAATCACCAGTAGGTAAAAAGCTACGAAAAAATTAAAGGTTATCCGTATAGTAGATTTAATAATGCATTGAAATTTAGCAATAAGACTTAACCCCTAGGAGAAGCCATATCCTAAATTAAATCCATTTTTAGTTTATTGCTGCATTTTGTAAGTAGCTACTCGATTTCCCCAACTTAATTAGTGAGTAGTGAACTAGTTTTACTTTATTTAGTCATTTTATTTTTATTTTAGTTAAGCAAATTCCAATTAAATTCCTTTGCTCTGTAGTATTAAAGCTAGCTTAATAAACTTTTTCGCTCAATCCTAGTAGACACAACACAATCTCACCTATTTTTATTACTTGAATGAGATTGTTATACCTACGATTTGTGACAAACTACATCATTTTTAATCAAAAAAAGATTATCTAAATCCACATATGATATATTATCATAAGAAAGAGTAATCATAAAATTAGTGCAATACTCTTAGCTCATTATTATCCAACGACCTTAACTTCTTTGAATCAAATAAGAATTCAAAAATACTTTCAAATGTCATTAATTGCTCAAATATATCCTTTAATGAAGCAATTTCTATATCTATAACAACTAGAAAGTAACAAACTCCAGAAGACTCCTCAGCCGATTGTATTTCTTTATCATGATTATTTTTTATCAAATTATCTTTTCCTAATAATACAACATCTAGTTGGAAATGTAGGTTATACATCCATCTCATGTGCAAGGCTTATGGAAATGTTCATACTAGAGATAAAACCTTCATTCATGTATTTCTCCAAAAAATACTATCACTCTTAATTGCTTCGTGGTAATGTTGACGCATATAGATTTAGATTGTAACTTTTTACTTTCCATATTAATAGCAAATAAAGTATCATACTCAATAACCATACCAAGTAAAAAATCAATACTCTCAAGTGCACAAACCAAACTTGCCCCTTCATTCTTTGACTTGGCATCATCACAAGATCTAGATAATTTTACCAAAGCCAATCTTATTTGAGGAGCTTGAAATCTAATAGCTTTAACACTTTTATTCAGCTCTTCCAATAAGTATTTGACAATGATTTCATGGTTAAGCTTAGAATATTATCAAGTAAAACCTTATACCTTTTCAGAGAACTTGAAAATAATGCATATATGTGTCACACAACTCTAAAAAATGAAACAACTTTAATGCAAGAATATGACATATTACTAAGAGCAATATTAAGACTACGACAAGCACATGGCATATATAATGCCATTAGATTTATTCTAAGTACTTGCTTTTGACCCTTTGGTCCTTTCCCTTCATATTAAAACCATTGTTATATTGTTGACCCTCACATCATGGACAAGATCAAAAGACTTAAATGCATTCAATAATTCATTAAAAATTCTCAATCCAAATATGTCATCTACATTTAAGAACTTTAAAAAGTGTTCCTCTATTTTTAATTTGTTACTTGACATATTCACACATCATACTACTATACTGATTTGTTCTTGATAGCTTACATCTGGAGTACAATCAAGAATTATAGAAAAATATTTCTGCTCTTTAATGATCCTTATGATAGAACTTTTAAAATCATAGGCCAAAAAAGAAATCAACTTATTTTGAACTTTCTTACCAAGATAAGGATAATGAATTTCATGATTTTGAACATGTCGAACATGTTCTTACATTATCACATGAAATTCAGCAATCATCTCAATCAATCTCAAAAAATTACCATTAATATCTTGGTAAAGTTTCTCATTGGATCTTTGAAAAGACAAATTATATTTATCTAGACATTTCACAACAGAAATTATTATTATCAAAATTTGCCTCCAACGTTCTTTCTCCTTTACAATTTCTTATTGTAAATCTTTATCAATTGTTTGATATTTGCTCAATCTTACTCTTAGTTCATTTCGATTCTCATGTTAGTCATATGGTCAATAATGTTCTTATGTTCTTTTGAGTCCTCACTAAGATGCTTCCATTCTCTAAATCCATTGATGATGCACTTATTTGCTATTAGATTTGAATAACTTACAATAAAAATAATATACTTTATAATAATATACTTTATCCTCATGTTTAGAGTAAATCAACTACTTTCTATTGCTAATATCTCTATTGCTTAACTTTCTAGAATAATAAGAATATGAAAATTGCCTAGAATTATTTCTAAAGAAAACACAAGATTCAATTCCCTTACAAGCCCTTTTTAACTAAAATGTCCTTGTTGGATCAGAAAAAGAAAACATGCTTTATTTGGAGAAACGGTAGATTTCAAAACTTTTTAAGAAATCATTTTGCAGCGGAAGCAACACATCCAAATCAACATGCCAATCCATACATGATATGGTATAAGGATAATAAAACCATGAACAAGATGAAGAGAATTACC
>JAOQMQ010000007.1:15415114-15430383 GCA_027563845.1 Erythroxylum subrotundum
TATAATGCTCACACAAATAAAACCAAACTCTTTTGTTTTATTAATAATAAATATTTTCATTACAAAACTGTAACTGAGGAAAATAAAGTCACATGTAAATACACTTGCTTTCCAGGGCACTATATTTACTTAACTCCAACAGTCCCTTGCTTTATTGTCAAGATTATCCCAATTTCTAGGATCATAAATATCCAAAGGAGGGAATAGTTGCTCATTTACCCTAAAATTTTCTAAATTGGATGCATTTATTTTATGATTATACTCACTTAAATTACTAATATCCTCATTATTATGAATCTCATCATTAAATTTTCATTAGATTATTCAAATTTATATTCACCTAATTCTTCTTGATTCTTATTAGAGGGGCCTACTATTTTAACAAATTTATTGATAGCTTTTTTTTAGGGATTCTATTAAATATTCTACTTATTTTCTTTTTTTCCTTTTTTCACTTCTAAACAAATGTTGTTTAGACAACATCATATAAAATAATTATAACGCAATTGGACTAGAAAAAGAACAAAAGCACATATATAAAACTAGAAGAAGTAGACAAGCATAACTGAACGAAATAGTTTTACTATATATTACAAAAATATATCGGTAGTATTATATATCTACGACAGAGAAAAATACAAAGCAAAAATTGATATCTTAAATTAAAAATAAAAACAAAGAGCAAACTTTTATGAAAAAAGCTATCATAATTAGAATCCATTTTTTATTTTTCAAGTAATTCTAAAACATCAAAAACTAACAATGATCCACTTTTCACCAAAGAGAACAAAAATTAACAACAATATCCACATTATAGAAACATTAAAACCATATTTCATCAATAATCTATAAAATTAATTTTATATATACAAAATCAGTTGAACCCATAAATCAGAAAATGTTAATTATGACTTAATAAATGAAAGAAAGAAAAATTACAATTATAGAAGGAAATAAATGATAAAAACTATTAACTATGTTATTTGAATAAAAGAGGGATAATTGACTCGAATAAATTTCTATTTGAATTGAAATTATACCTAGAATTGTAATTGACAAATATTATCTATAATCAAACTGACATATTTCAGTTTACCTAGATAAATTACAATTAAAGAAGGAAATGAAAGAGAGATAAATTATAACTAAAATTTAATCTGAATTTCAATTCAAAAATAGAGAATTTTACATAGATTGAAAAAGCTATTATACTCATAATCAAATTTTAATATTTTTTTACCCAATCCCTAGATTAAAAGAGCTACTAAAAGACACAAATTTAAAGCCAAAAAAAAAAATAATAAGGCTTGAAAGAGCTAATGAGATGTGTTTCTTACTTCCATGAGAATAGTGTTAATAGAAGTAATGACAAGTCGAAATTCTTAAATTTAAGGTCTTTGCTTACTTGATTTCAATTATTAAAAATATGGATCTCGACATCTAGTAGGAGCAATTTTATTTCATAATGTTTGCTTCCAAGTTTTACCACTGTGTTCACCTCCCTAAAGAAGTCTTCGTTTATATGCTGATAGATACTATTTACTTTACCAAATTGATATTGATGTTTACTCCTTTAAAACTTTAAAGAGGAATAATTATTTCCCTGCCTATTTTTGAGCTCGAGTGGAAGGCTCCTAAACTGCAAACTAGCTTGTAACTAGTAGGCCCCCTACGAGCCTGGGCCTTAGGTGAACGCCTTTCCTCTCCTTGCTCAGGACCGGGCAGAAAATACCATATGGTTATATTCACTCATCAATCATCACCGTAGGCCATTTGACTAATCTCCCGTAACGATTTAAGTATCCGCCTTGAATGAAGTTATATAACATGGACTTGCCATTTTAATGCTCCTTTTCACTTCTCCAATTCCATACTTCATTGAAAATTTCATATTCAGCAAATAAGGGCACAAAATAGCCTAGAGAGGCATAGCATAGCATAGGTTTTCCCATAATTGCATTAAACGTCATGAATCTCTTCACGATATGAAAATTCTACCATTATTATAACATGTATTATGCATTGACGGATGGATGGTCAACGGTGACAGTCAACCTTGAGGCTTGTTGTGTAGATACCATTATATGTTTGGCGAGAACGTAGAAGGACACTCCATGGGGAGCTTCTAGCTTTGTCTACTGCCTGATCATATCCACAATGTCGAAGTTTTTATGAAGCAATTGTTTTTTTATTCCTATAAATACAATGAGGCATCGAACTGGAATTAGTCTATATCGTAGGTAACATGATGATCATTAGATTCAGCGGCAGTAAGCCACAAAAAAAAAAAAAGAACGAACGTATGGTTACAAACATGGGAGAGATCAAATAGTACGGTAATCAGATGTAGTTATCCCTGAGGAGATGGAGCAACAGCAGGTGCTGGAGAGGGAGCATCAGTTTTATTAGAAGTTACGAAACCAAATTTCTTGACGAGTTCATTTGCAACCAACTCATTGGCTTTATCTGATGGATGGTATTCATCCCAGAACACGTACTTGCTCCTGTCCTTGCACAGTGTAGATGCGGGAATGCAGGTAAGAGCAGGCCTTATTCTTCCGAAAGAGCAACAGGGCGAATCTGAGTTATTGAATCCTGCAAACATGGAATTCAAAAATTACTGCATATTAATGAATTGAAGATTTATATTCAGACTTTGCTTTTCGTTTTTCTTTTCAACTCACCGTATTTTCCTGGGTTGGTGATCACGTCATTAACAACATCATAAGCATCTCCAAATCTGAAGGTTGCATTGGGGAGTTGGCCAGATAAATTATCTAACAAGTTGCTTGCAGCTTTGTTGAAGCTTTGCGCTAACTGATTCGTCCTTTCTTGGCATGCCCCAGAGGTACTCAACACCCTTTGAAGTGGTATGCACCCCATTGGACCTAGCCCAAACACCATAAGCTGTCTTGCTCCCAATTTATGCAGTAGCTGTTCGTAAACATTTGGTGATGAGAATTGTTAGCTCCAACTACAACATGAACGAATCGTTTCATTTTCAATCATTTAACTAACCTTAAGTTGATCTCTCATTGTTTCCATTAAATAGCTAACGAAACTCTCATCAGTGAATTTCCATGAATCGCTGTAAACAGGCATCAGGTAATTATTTATGAAGTCGTTACTACCAAGAGCAACCACATATTTAGCTTGCTGAAAGAACTGCTGCGCTTCTTGTTGGCCAATTTTGTTCTGAATCAGTTGCTGTACTCCCATAAACAGATCAATTTGTTTGTAGAGAGAAAATCTCTGAATCTGCAATATGTCATGGTATTTAGTTAAGCTACACAATTCGTAAACTAAAATGGTTGCAAGCTATGACTTACAAAGTAGCCACCGCTTTCGTTCAGAATACCCCCTCCTCCAGAAGCAAAATTCACACCACTTTGCTGGATTACGTCCTCTGTTAAAGATGGATCCATAAAAGCTGGTGGCCTTGGAAGACCAGAACTGTCACCTGCACAAGTAATTACTCCGAGTTCATTGTCATGATCAAACAATACTCTATAATTGACATATGAAGTACCAGATGCTTTTGATCAATTGCTGATTACCTATTATATCAGCAACTGTTCTGCCATTAGTGAATCTCCCATTTGGCAATCCACTGCCATAATCAATACCGTACCAAGGCAGGCTCGCTTGAGCAAGACTCTTGGTGAGGTACATGTTATTACCAACATCGGAAAGCGAATCTCCGAAAATGAACTGAACTATCTTACATTGGCATCCACCAGTTACGACTCCTAGGATGATCACAACCAATGCAGTTAAAGCAACCTCAGATTTCATGTTTGACGGAGAGCAATGAAACATAATTCTTTTACAGGTCCTCCAAGTTGTGTGCGTACGCTATACCAGGGTCAAGATATAAACATATATATGTGAAGATTACGTTCTTTAAGTAACTTACGAAATATTATGGACCAAGAAAGTTCGGACCAGAAAGACATTGGTCTGAGACACGAGGAGATTGTTTGATGACCAACTCTTGCTGATTCAAACCTACTGCAACTACCTTGGTATATTTGTTACAACGGTATTTCAGGGCTTGGAGCCTATTCATTCATGCAACAGAATGTCAATGGAAAAATGCATACAAGGAGCGTGTAAACCACGGAAGCAGTCCAAGGGAGGTTGTTAACCTAATTATGAACTCGAGGTTTCCTAAGCTAGAAGATGGTGGTTCTTAAATCCCCCTAAAAAGCGAGCGAGATCAGATTTGCTTTTTATAATGGTTGGGTGAGTTCAACCACCTACTCATTGCTTGCATGCACGAACAACTCCGAAGTCCTTGGCCATTTCTTTCGAGGTAAATACAGGAGAGGACAATATAGTAATAATAAACAAAAGCAGAGGTCTGACTTATCACTCTTTATTTGGCTTTTTTTCATTTTAATTTTTATTTTATGTGGTTTAATTTTTTACTTCAATCTCATGTGCGATTCTTCCAACATTATGCATAGCCTTCTGTTTTTGAGATGCTAATTCAGTGTAGTTGTTTGGCTACCCAGAAAATCTTGGTTTTAATTTTCTAACACTTGTTTGTTAAACTTGAACTGTGTGTGTGGAGAAGAGAAGACAGAAACAAACGTCTAAATGATACAAACCTCGCATCACTTGAAATCAAGCCGTACTTTTGTCAATCACCATAGCCAACTCTCTGTTTCCAGAATCCTATTAACCGAGAAACCAGATTGTCAAGAAATAGCAGACGAACCCATCTCAGGCTTCAAATTACGAACCCAACACTTGATTTCCCTCATTAAATCATCCATTCAAAGGTCTCATTTTCTACAAATCCATGCCCATCTCCTTCGTACCTCTCTTCTTCAAAACCCCACCATCTCTCTCCCATTCTTGGCTCGCATTGCACTATCTCCTATCAGAGACGTTATTTATTCCCGCCAAATTTTCTCCGAAATCTCCACCCCAACTACGTTTCATTACGACACCATGATAAACGCGTACTCGCGCAGCAACACACCCATTAATGGGTTTTACCTGTATCAAGATTTGAGACGGCGAGGTTTACGCGCAAATTCGTTAACTTTATCGTTTGTTCTCAAGTGTTTTGTCAGAGTTTCTTCGTTGATGGGCGGTTTACAGGTTCATGCGAGGATTTTGGAGGATGGCCATCAATTGGATAGTTTGTTACTAACTGAATTAATGGAATTATTTTCGGTTTGTGAACAAGGTGATGAAGCGTGTAAGATGTTCGATGAAATACCTCGGAGAGATACTGTTGCTTGGAATGTGCTCATTTCTTCTTATATACGCAATCATAGAACCAGAGATGTGTTGGGGTTATTTGATGGTATGGTAAGAAGTCAATTTGGGTGTCAACCGGATGATGTTACGTGCCTGCTTCTCCTCCAAGCTTGCGCTAACTTGGGTGCGCTGGAATTTGGTGAGAAGGTTCATGGTTATATCGAGGAACGTGGGTATGGTGGTGCAGTGAACTTGTGTAATTCTCTTATAGCAATGTATTCAAGATGTGGGTGTTTGGACAAGGCTTATGGTGTATTTGATGATATGCATGGGAGAAATGTGGTCACATGGAGTGCTATGATTTCGGGTTTTGCAATGAATGGATATGGAAGAGAAGCTATTGAGCTATTCGCGGAAATGCAAAGAAGGCATGTTTTTCCTGATGATCAGACTTTCACTGGAGTTCTTTCTGCTTGTAGTCATTCTGGTTTGGTTGACCAGGGAATGATATTGTTTGAAAGAATGAGAAAGGATTTTAGGGTATCGCCTAATGTTCATCATTATGGGTGTATGGTTGATCTCTTGGGTCGTGCTGGTCAACTAGATCAGGCATATCAACTTATAATGTCAATGGAGGTCAAGCAGGATTCAAAAATATGGAGGACTTTACTTGGAGCTTGTAGAATTCATCGCCATGTTACTCTTGGAGAATGCGTTATAGGGCATCTGATTGAACTCAATGCTCAGGAGGCTGGAGATTATATTTTGTTGTTAAATATTTATTCCTCTGTTGGTGATTGGGAGAAGGTGTCAGAGTTGAGAAGGTTTATGAAAGAGAAAGGGATCCAAACCACACCTGGCAGTAGTTCAATTGTGCTGAAAGGTGAGGTACATGAATTTGCTGTGGATGATGTTTCTCATCCACGGAAGGATGAGATATATAGAATGCTGGATGAGATTAATCACCAGCTGAAGATTGCTGGTTATGTTGCTGATATAACGTCAGAATTGCATAACTTGGGTCCAGAAGAAAAGCAATATGTGCTATCTTATCATAGCGAGAAGTTGGCTATAGCTTTTGGAGTTCTCACAACACCTCCTGGCACAACAATCAGAATAGCCAAGAATCTTCGTATTTGTATTGATTGCCACAACTTTGCCAAGATGCTTTCTGGAGTTTATAACCGTGAAGTTATCATTCGAGATCGCACCAGATTTCATCATTTCCGAGAAGGATACTGCTCCTGCAACGATTATTGGTAAGCATTCTTGAAATATTTGTTGTCAGATCAGACGTGGTTAAATTACGGGCAGAGAAGGATCTGGGTTGGTGCCACCGTGATGAGTTATGGGTTATGTGGGAGTAATTCCTCAACCAAAACCAGTCTTCAACAGGAACGTTTGGTTGAAGTTTTATATTTTGCTCTTAGAAACTTGAAACGAGAAAGCTCGTATCATATGAGGCATAGCAGGAAGAACGAGAGACCAAGAGGTTGTGTGTTAAGGCGGCGTGGAATGGGGTTATATCATATGTTTGTGATTAAAATGCTGAATGAATCATTTGGCTGATGATGGAATAAGGGAGAATAGATCCACCCACCTGGAACTAAATAAAAGAAAAAGAATCGTCAGACTGCTTTTACACAGGAGAAGCTGTTGCGGAATTGGTTGATTGAAGGATATCATAATTTTGAGATAATGGCCCAAGGCTTAGGGAAGTGGTGACACAACGCAAGTTTTTGAACCGCATTGCAACACGGAACACTATGAGATGAGATTGTAAATTATTGAGAATTGTTGCAGCAGGAAACAAAGACACCGATTTCCTTGAAACTTTGACGTTTCCTATTTTCTATGATGAGATTGTAAATTATTGAGAATTGTTGCAGCAGGAAAAAAAAAAGACACCGATTTCCTTGAAACTGTGACTGTTTCCTATTTTCTATCTTCTTCCTCTTTTCCAGGTCGTATTGTTGAAAGTATGCTGAGGTTAAACAAAGTGTTAACCAATTGTTCGCTGTTTTTTGGGCTGGCTTAGGAAGAAACTTCTCCGCAGGTAGTGATAATTTGCGACCAGTTTGTTGCTACATAGATGTAAAGCAAGCATAGACATAACAAGATCACTAAGGGCTAATAACTTTGAAACGAACAACACAAAAGGTAACCAGAACTAATGAGCAGCAACCTTTCTACCAGAGGAAAGAGAGGGCATGGGAGCGATGTTCCCGAAGAACAGAAGTAGTTTGTGTGCTCTTGGGCACCAACCACGTTATTTCATAAAAACCAAGTATTACAAGCTCTTAGTGATTGTGGTTGAAGTTTTAAAATCTAGAATACTAACATAACCGCTGCAAACATTTCCTCGAAAGAGTTTCTTCAAGAGATTACAAAGGGAAACAAAATTTCTGCGAAACTTGAAGCTCTGAATGATGCAACCATGATTGACTGCAAAATTTGGATTTTACTAACTTTGTTAAGGCAACCGATTGAATTTGGTTAGGATGTTGACTACAAACTCATTTTAAGCAGCCACCGGTTCCTTCTGACCAAATACAATACCCTTCTCGATGCTAGCCTTCAGTTCAGGTTTTAGAGCTTCAAGCGCCTTTTGCTCGTACTCAGTCAACCCCTGGAGTTCAGATGAGATGATAGATTCAACACCTTTCCTTCCAAGCTTTACCCTTGATGCAAAGAAGGGAAGTTCAGTGAGATCTGACTGCACATATGAGCACTCATAGACATCTGCATCTCCGTCCAGTGCACGCAATGAAGACTCAACAAATCTAGCTGCCGCATAGGCCATTGACAAGGTTGCAGACCCAGCACCTGCTTTTGCCTCCACAACTTCTGTTCCAGCATTCTGAATCCTCACAGTGAGTTCCTGAATTTCCTCATCTGTGAAACTAACTGAAGGTTTAGCCTTGGACAGAAGGGGAAGAATGGTAATTCCAGCATGCCCTCCCACAACAGGAACATCCACGTCAATGAGCTTGAGATTCTTCTTCTGAGCAACAAATGTGTTTGCCCTAACAACATCAAGTGTAGTAACACCAAAGAGCTTTTTTGGATCATAGACACCCTTCTGCTTCAAGACTTCAGCTGCAATTGGCACCGTAGAGTTGACTGGATTGCTTATAACATGGATGAAAGCATCGGGACAGTTATCAGCAACAGCTTCCACCAAGGTCTTCACTATGTTAGCATTAATGTTGAAGAGATCGTCCCGGGTCATACCAGGCTTTCTTGGCACTCCAGCAGGTATGACAACAACATTTACACCCTTCAAACAATTAGCTAATTCAGCAGTGCCAGTGAAGTCCAAAACCTGCGAGGGAGTATTGCAGTGACTAAGGTCAGCAGCAACCCCCTTGACATTTGCTATATCATAGAGATGAAGTGCAGAAACCAATGGAGACATCTTGACAAGTAGTGCAAGGGGCTGACCAATCCCTCCAGCAGCTCCAAGAATAGCCACTTTGTAGGATGCTTGGATTTTTAGTCGATTCTGTGACATTTGGCTTGATTTTGAGGATTTTGGTGAAATAGAACGCCCAAGGGCTGCAGTGCTATCCTTGCCAAAGAAGGATGAATCTGTCTCACAATTCAGAAATGTTGCAGCTTTGAGACCACTGAAGCACACGATCGAACTCTGAGAGTTGAACCTCACAGCCAAGGGTTTCGACTGTGGAAGTTGGCCAGCTTTGGGGCCAAATGAAGCAGTTGAGCCAATGGAAAAGGTAGCTGCTGCTGATGTGGCTGCCATTTTGGTAAAGCTGTGAACAAAACTTCGATGTGAGCGTCATTGACATATAAACAGATTAGATATGCTGCAAGATACAGGACTATTGAGAGTTAAAGACCATATGTACTTGTCAATACCCAAGAAAATGCACAAAAAGAAATGATTTTTCAGCAGGGTGAGTGCAAACACAAGCTAATTGAACAAAACTAATACACCCGACAAATAATCTGATTGAATCAAAACAATAGAAACAGCAGGCGACTTTTGGTATACTGTCAAAATCCAAACATATTACGAACAGCACCGATGGAATACATCAAAAAAATCGAAATCCTAGTAACGACAACAACATATGAACGTATGTTCTTTTACTAATAACAGTCGAAACAAATTAACATAACAGAGAGAAAGAGATCTGAGTTCAAGAAATGAAAATTACACTTCCAAAGTAGGAAGAAATGAAGGGATGCCAGATCTAAACCACGAAAATAATGATAAAATTGCGAACAAAAAGGGAAGTGAAGAGAATAAAAATGATTGAGAGGAGATTCGGCACAAACCTGAGAGAGAGATCTAAGATCGATTGAAGCCTTCGCTACGAGTAACGTAAGATTGATTGAAGGGGGCAAGAGAGAAGAAAGGAGAGGATTGCAAAATATGAAAAGTGATTAGGTGAATCCGAAAGCAGCGGATTGATGGATTGGTCCATGACATGAGGCTTGTTCGTATTAATATGGGTAAACTAAAACCCCTTGGAAGTCTCCGCCTATCGTCCTTCAACCTTTCGCTCTTTTTTCTTTATTCAAATTATTTTTTTCAATGATATATATTTTTATATATTTATTATTGCAACTTACTTTAAAATAATTTATGATATTAAAATTCTATCGGAACAATTATATAGATTATGTGACAATCAATAATAATTTAAAGAATTATTTTTAATTTTTTTAATAATTTTAAAAATAAATAATTTTTAAAGTGAGTTAATTAACGCACCTTTTAATTATTGCATAATACGTAACAACAAGGATTATATATATATATATATATGTATGTATGTATATATATATATGTATGTATATATATGGTTAGAAGTATTACCCAATTATAAAAAGGTAAAATTTTTAGCATTTGATTTGATTAAAACAAATACAAAAGAAGTTTCAATGTTTTAAAAACTGACCAAAAGTTAAACTAGTAAGATAAGATATTTAAATTTTAAAAGGTTCAATTAATATTAAATCGTCAAAAATTTAGGTAAAAATTAAATAAATTGAGGTATGATTGAAAGAAATTGTTTTTACATATCGAAGAATTTGAAATTTAATTAAAAAAAGAAAGTGTTAAATGAAAGTTGATTAATGTTAAATGAACATTTGTTGATTTATTTTAATTTATAAAACTTATAAATTTATAAAATTGATTAATTAATTAATTAATTGATATGTTCTTAACCACAAGAGTTATTATAATAAATCAAACCACAAAGTTAAAAAATAAATTTAAAATTAGACGATTTAAAATTTTTACGATTTTTTAATCATTGCTTTAAAGAATTAAATATAATGGATCATCCAAATTATATTTCTCTGAATTCGAATCTTTGGCTTCAAATAAAGTCAAGTCTAAGCTGTATATTTTAGGTTTTGGATTCAATACAATTTCATTATTTATCGACAACAATGTTCAATTGTGTCTTGTCTTGGAATGCACCTCGCATTTGGCACAACATGGATGGAATCTTCCGATTTCAGCTCATACGATCCTACCATCTTATTTTCCACTTTCTTCTCATAAATCAGCAGCTTAGATTTCTTCTCATAAAGTCATTGCAGGTCTTGTCTTTAATGGCTAATTAATTACAGTTGGTAGAAACAGAAGAGCTAAAACGTTAATTTTTAAAAATTTTAATTATGAATAAGAAAGAAATTTACATTTTAAATTCAATCCAATAATAATAGATTTAATATGGGTTAATTCAAAATTATATTTAAACTTTTTAATCTTCTAAGTTTTGAGTCCAATTTTGAAATTTTTTGGGCTCAAAACTTGAATGTTATATGAATTATTATCAGAACATGTCATTTTGCGGCTAATAAATAAAACAATGTTGTTTCTAAAGTCAATAAGCGTTGTTACGCTGCTACTCTTCTTCACTACATCGTAACATAATTAATTTCTTATTCCTCTTTCCTACACACTCCTCACCGCCAGTCACCTCCTCCCCCTCTCTCTTATTCTGGCGATCAATTTACTTGTGTCATTTCTGTGTATCACCTTGATAGATAGATGGATGAAGAGGGGTACAGGGTGGTTGTTCCCAATTTCTATCTCTCTATCTCTCTATCTTTTCTATTGTTATGCCTCTCTATTATCAATTGGTTGTAATTTAGTGACAAAATAATTTAAAAGTATCATTTATTTTGCACATATATTTAGATATGATAAAGTTCATATAGTAAATATGTATTGCAAACGAAATTACGATAAGAATATAATTATGATATTCATATTGTATTTATATATTATCCCTAAATTATTTATTGTTATTATTCAATTGAGACTGGATATTAGTAGAACGTAAATAATAGCACATATTATATTTCCTTATGAAGGAAATGATCGATCTTATAAATTAAAGTATGAAGATTCTTAAACAAGCACGTAAGTGTTTATTAAATAACAAGTTCACCGAACTGACTCAATAAAAGAAATATATTTAGAACATTATTTGTATGTCTATGAAAATTCTCAATATGATGATTATATAAGTAATCATTTGACTTAAGATCTCTAAAGTTATCTTATATTAGAAATTGTTATGTTTATGTTTTGACACTAGTTATGACATGTTCTAGTTAATGATAGCCCAGTCGATAGTCATTGGATATAACATAAATTGTATGGAAATAGTTGAGTGATCAAGTTATAATTCATTTCTTTAAAAGTAATTAGAAAGAATGTTTTATTGTTCTCGATTAGTATTGATTCGAAAATTTTTGGCCAAGGTAGAATGTCACTTTATAAATAGTTTGCAAATGTTATTAATTGAATTAATAGTCAATGGTGGGAAACTAATATGATTGGACTCAAAAATAGATTATATATTAATTTTAAACTTTATGTCTAACTGGAACATTATCTGATAAAAGAATTGAATTATGTGGAATAATCATGCACGTAAAGGTTAATTAAAACCACTTTGATATTCCTAAATATTTATGTGGACATGAAGTATTGTTAAAAGTCAATCTTGATCTTATGGATATAGATTGTTTAATTAGAGAATTAAAAATAAAATTTAATTTATCTAATCCTAAATATGATTTAGGATTATGATTTGTATCCATTACCAACATATTTGGGAACCTAACATGTCATACATAAAAAGGGGATTGAAGAGAGCAAACATATTTTAATCAAGTTAGACTTTATTGTAAAATTTGACAAAATTTTATAATTAAATATGAGGTATTTAATAAATAAGGATCAATATGAGATATTATATCTTATTTGGGCATAATTGGTATTTAATTTTAATTATTTGTAATTTTCTAACTTCAATTAAATTACCAAAATGTCTAAAACCTATTATAGATAAGCTTAAGCTCTAATAGTACTAGTACCCCTTGCCTAACCTTTTTGCAACAGCTGCAGAGTTCTCTCAACTCATTTTGTGAATACCATTAGAGATAGAACAATTGTGCGGTTATAGTAGTTGAAATGAGTCGGCTTCAAAAACTTTTCAAATGATACGATAAGAATATAATTAGGTTTCGGAATAAGATACAAATTAAGATTCACACTTTATTATAGCTAATTGTTAATCATTTTATAAAATTTAAGTAATCTTGACTCTCGAGAAATCAAACAAATAAGTTTTGTGATTATTTCAGATCTCGACCCAATTTTCCCAACATCTCTTACTCCCTAACCACCGCTTACCTCTCTCTCAAGTAGGTAATTATAAATCTTAACGTTCTGAGCTTCCTCCTTAGCTTACTGTCAATTTGACAATTCTCTTATCAAGTTTCAAATCAATCACTAGAAACATCGCTTTATCATAAACTTAAAGACAGTAACATCTCACTCAGACAATGGTAAGAAAAACTTCTATCTTTTATCTTTCTTTTTTTATTTTAGAGTTCCTTATCGTTGAAAAAAGTTTTTTTCAACATTTATGGTAGATTCAATCGTGGTCTAAATGGCAAATCTTTGATCCTTTTCTAAATGAACCTAGATTTGGGCTAGATTGTAATTAGTGACTAAAAAGGTCAGAGGAAGCTTAATGTTATTTTTTGTTGGACATGTGATGCATATAAATTTCTTTGACATATAACCTGCTTCTTTCTATAAGGACCAATAAGATGCCTCTAATAATTGTTGAACTCTCTATGTAGGAATGCTAGTTTTTCTCCTACTACCTGTTTCCATTATGAGATTATATATGGGAGGTTATTTCTTATGTGTTATTTCTCATATATCATAAATTTGATAATGAAGGATGACTGGAAGTAATAAAGCAACGGGTAGAGGTAAGTCATAGTAGTGTAGTATATTAGGGTGCATCACGCAAAGATATTGAAAATTTTTAAGAAACTACATGACAATTATACATTTCGTGCACAAAGAAGTTAGTTTTGGATTATCTAACTAGATGAACTTCAACATGCAAGCTGCTAGAGTCGGCAACCAAGTATATTAATGTGTTTATTAGGTTGAGATAAAGAGATTTTCAATATACTTGCTTCTTGTTAATAGAAGATTAATGAGAGTTTGATTAAAAACGTATGCAAATTTGGTAGTATTTTATAATGTTACTGAATTGTTCTTAAGAATAAAATATTCAACTTTACACATTTGCTTTAGTCCCTTGTGCAAGATCAAACTAGCATTATCTAATTAGAATTTTGATTACAATGAGGTGATCTAAACTATGATAGAGCAAATGATAGAAATTCGATTCTTATTAGTCTATTATAAGATATCAATAGTTATCATTTCTATTATAAACCCGAGATATAAGATGGAGGGGATTTATTTTTATTATTAAAAGTTATATGATGATCGGGTTCAAGTATATGTTGATATTATCAAACAATTTTGGTATAATTTGTTTAAGATTATCAATTAATAATAGACACAGACTAGGATCACAGCAGTTTAATTTTAGTATCAATATCAGCTTCATCTTTATCTATTTTTAATATTACTTATGAAGGTTTGAGTTTTGTATTTTAAGAATTCATCAAGAAAAAAAGAGTTAGGACTTCTTATAGTATTTAGAGATAAGTATTGTCATGGAATAGGGTAACAATTTAGAGGTAAGTATTTGTGACCTTAATTAATAAGATGCAATTCAACACATGAATATGGTGGAAGTCATATAGAGGTGATTATCTAATCATACAAAAATTGCACTAGACATCTTAGCAATTCTAGTATATATTATTGCTTCGAAGTCTACTTTTAGTAATAATGGTTAGATAGTGGATCCTTATTGTAGTCGAATTTATCCTAAGACTGTGAAGTCCTTGATGTGTACCTGATATTCGTTAGTTAATGAAAAGATTCAAGATAAGCTCTATTTTTTATATGTTTTTTCCTTAATCATTTTAACAATCATGTATCATACAATCATGTATCATATATCATATTATCTTATTTTGTTTTTTTTTATGTTGATACAGGTACGAAGACCATTCTTTCAACTAAAATTTTCTATAAACAAATAGTCGATGATGAAAGTATATTTATTTATCAATCATCATATTTAATAGTTATCTAATAAAATTATTACATAATCACATATCATTTACATAATAATTTTTCTATATGTCAATGAAATGATACAAACTATCGATTATCCTAATTATAATGATTAGCTAGCTTTTTTCTCTGTTATTGATTTGTTTTCCTTAATTTTTACTTCTTGATTTACTATTTTTTCATGTGATTGATTTGGTTTTTTGCAAATGAAGATTTAAATCTTTACTTATGTAGTTTTATGCATATTGTAAAGAAAAGTTCATATTATTGCCTCTACCTGTTTAGCTCAACTCTAATCTCTAGCTTCTTTAATTGATTTTTTAAATCCTTTTTTCAATTTGAAAACTTAGATTCTATTCTATATTTTCTCACACGAGCTTCAACCCTGCCTTAGTACCCAATTAGGCTTCCGATTGCTCAAAGTTTAGTTAGGGTTTTAAATCATGCCATGAGCTTTGAGCTTGTGTTGGGCCCCGACTCTTTTTCTCTGGTAAATAAGTCGTCCAATTTTATTTTGAGGTTAAATTTGATATTTTTTATT
>JAOQMQ010000007.1:15438009-15448915 GCA_027563845.1 Erythroxylum subrotundum
TTTCACTAGTCTGGTATTTCAATAGAATATTGTTCATACAGGATGTTAAATGGTATCATCATGGTCCACCAGCTTGCTGTCATTCACGTATAAGGATGCTGTTTTAGATGCGTCATTTATCGGTGTCACTTGATTAGAAGTGTTAAGAACACATGCAGCTTAATGGTTGATGGTTTATTCTTAACCTCCTTTAGAAACAGATAATTCTATTTATTTCTTATATTTTGTTAATGTCATTTTCTCAACTCTTTTCATGTATGGATTGCGAAGACTGACCGTTTCTGTTCCAGTTTGCACATAAGAAATGTGTTCAGCGCTACTTTGATGAAAAAGAAGACATAACTTGTGAGATATGCCATCAGGTATAAATAAATTTTGTAGTATGTGAAATTTTTGCTGTCTTCAATTTTGTGAAGTGAGAAATCTAACAAGGGTTACATGTAGTATAATGAATGTGGGTATATCAGGTGGTTAGTGGAGTAAGAAGCCTTAACTGTTGAGTGCCTTGATCTATTGGAATTTTTTGTTTGTTTGCATGACTCGTGAATTTCTTATTGTACCTTCTTAACATGACCATTGAAAATGTTTGGAACTCCAATCCATTTGGTTTTTTAACATATTCTCCCCCTTATTTTTAATAAAAATAAATAAATAATATACCACTCACACCCATTCCAAAATTGGGTGTAAAAAATGCTGAAATTTTCTTTCTACTTAAACTATGTATCCCATTTCTTTGAACAATTTATAGCTTTATGTTCATCTTTCTTTCTATTTTCACGTGGAATAGTGTAAAGATTTCCTGTAAGCAACAGGATTTATCTGTGTAATAATTATCTCTATTTCAATGAACTCTGCTCAAGATTGAAAAACCAATTGGATGTTGGTTGGAAGATAAATTTTCCCTTGAATTTGTCAAAATTTGTCAAAGCTATTATTCTATTTCTTTCAAATTATCTTCTGAAGTTTTATCTGAATCAAATAAGCTCATTTTTTGCTTCTTTCAATACTGTTGCATTACCTGCATGTAACATGTGGTACATGTACTCTTCTTTTGGGTTTGCATGACTTCTCAACCTTGAGTGTCCACCTAGCATGAGCTCAGTGAAGGTTGGAATATGTTTCTCAAACTTAGAATTGAGTTCCCAGCTTGCTGATGAGGTTCATTATACCTAAAATGGACTTTACTGTTATTTTTCTTTTCATACACTTTACTTTTATTTTTCTTTTCATGCTGCTCATGTCTGCATGCTTTTAGAAAATCTAGTGTGCTGACTAAGGAGCAACCAGTTTTCTTTTAAACGTTCTGTCTCACATGATCAAAAGCTTGTGCTATTTGGTGGCATTTATCTGCATACCCTTCGAACCTTTTGTAATTCATGAAAAATAGCCTTTGGTTTGATAAGCCAGGAATGGAATGTACTGAAGACATAAATAAGATGATATATCATATTTGTTCTCCAAGAAGTTGACTCCCAATATTTGTTGACTTTTTGGTGATAAAAAGTAGCCTGATTCTTGGATATTAGCTGAATCCAAGCATTGACTTGCTCCCAAAAAAAAAAAAAAAGGCCGTCACCAACAGCCTTACCAACCTGGTTATACTGCACCACTGCCTCCCCCACAGCCAGAAGAGATCACTATAGATATTGGGGAAGTTAGAAGATACCACTATAGATATTGGGGAAGTTCAATCTTACTACTAAAAATCAAGCTAGTTTCCTCAAATTTTTATCAATCTCTATGCATGATAATTGGTAATTTGATGGAATAAGCCATTCAACATCTTCCCCTTATTCTATTTGGACTTGCGCACCTTGCATTCTTTCTATTAGAATCTTCCTAGTTTGTGCTTATGGATGTATAGTTCAATTCTTGAAATGTTACCTGTGGCTGTTAGATTGGTGACTATGTCTCCATATGGCAATGATTGACAGTTTGATATTGTGAGAGAACAAACATTGACTTGTCTTTTGACCATCTGTAATTACTGATTGTCTAATTTCTCACTTTCCTCTCTGCAGTGATGGTTGGACCATTGCTGGAACTCCCTTGGATTTGCATGATCATCAAATTTTGGCAATAGCAGCAACTGAACACGGTTTCCTGGAGGGAGAGTATGATGAGTATGCTGATACGAATGCTAATGAAGCATCATTTTGTCGCTCTGCGACCCTAATTGTAAGCACAATTCAATGTCAAATATCATAGCTCTAGTTGCTGAATGATGCTCTCAAACTTCATATTTTGATGCTATATTGGCCTTTGTCGGTATAGATGCTTATTTTCTTTTCCTCATTCCTGTATCAATCTTTCCTTCCCTGCTATTCACCTCTCTTTTACTCATCAGAGAAATGCAAAGGATTAGAATGAACTTATTATTTTTCTCTCTGGTTTTTGTTTCCTTGCTACTCAGGGCCATCATCTATTTTGATTGATATCATTCAGATATATTCCACAATTTTGTATGGTTTCCCATGTTTATAATGCACAAGAAATATTTTTGCTGTTATCAGTCCTAAGATTTTGGAATTATCTTCTTGTTTTCTTTTCTGGTTCTGATCTCTTGATGCTCTTGCGATGGATCTACTTCTCCTTAGGCATGCCATGTCCCTTAACAATGCGGATGGCAATGATGATGCTTCAACAGTTTTCTCTGTAAGAGAAGTGATGATGCTGTTTTTTGCGATGGAATTGCATGGTTTGCATTCCTAACATAGTGTTTTCCTTCCTGACAGATTTTCTTGCTCTGGGGGCTGCTAGATTTCTGTTCCAATGTTCCATATATAGTGCAGGGAAGAAGACAAATACAGGTGGACACCCCATTAAAAATATAGTTTTCCCGTTCTTATTGTTGGACATTACATGCATGTTCATATCTTTGTTTTCCTATTCTTATTGATCAGGAAGCTGCAGCACTTACTGCAACTTAGGTCGCATTCATGCTACAGGTAGACGCCGGGGCTTGCACTTTACAATGGCAACTGGATCTGCAGCGATTCCCCACCAAGAACCTCTTCAATGATTCGACAGTGCAGTAATGATGTGGGTAAACTTACACTAGGACCATGAGCTGTTGTTGAAAAGGCTCAAGTGAAAATTTTGCTTTCTTGTTCCCTCTTGCCCTGTTCACTTTTCATGGTATTTTCCCCTCATACTTGTGTATGTACATAAATTTGCCATTGTACTACATGCAAATCTTGGCAGGGTCTTCTGGATATGTTGAGACATTCGATGTTATTTCATGCATGCATGCATTACATTGGCTATGTGCTTATAGCCATAATCCACGCAACCACATGGTTTTAGTTGCTCCGGCGTCGTGTGTAAAATAATAATAAAAAAGGAAAATTTCTAACATCCAAGTTTGATATTATAGTTGTGAGTATGCTGGTGAGTGATGATACACAAGGTGGTTATTACTATGCAGATATTGACGATCCCGAAGTACTGGATTCGATTTCGGTAATTGACTGAGTTTCTCTTCTTTATATTAGCTCATTTTGTGGCCATTATTACGTGTAATAGAAGTGGCTTAATTGAGTTCCAACGTCTCCTGAGAATGAATCGTAGGTTGATCTGTATCCAGTAGTCGGGTGGTAACAAAGGATTCAAGAAATAAAAAAAGAGATTACCCTATCAAAGCTCCCTCTTTTGGAACCTTAGCTCTTAAGTTATATCATGGAATATTATGAACTGGGGACACATGTAATGTACCCTATAACTTGATAGGACAAAAAAACTTGAATACTTGGGGGGTATGTTTGGCAGGTTCTGTTCCAGGACACAATTCCAGGCTTTACATATATACTGGTATTGTTTCAGGACACAAGTATCGTGTTTAATACACATTCTGCCTGCTAATGATTAAGTGGGTTACAACTTACAGCTGAAAACGGACCAACCTGTCAAATTTTCATGTCATATTAGAACCAATAAGGAGAGTTTTCCGAGTTAAATGCGATAGTTTCTGAAAGCAACCGATCTATACTTGGAATTTCTTATTTTTCGTCTTTTGCTTTACTATGGCATGCTCAAAAGAGAGAGCCCTGTCATCTGAGTATATTGACCAGTCCAAGCCTTTCCTTCTAAAATGTCTGAAACGTCATGCCTGTCTCTCTCTCTCTCTTTTCTCATTTTTCCATTTTTCCATATCATCTCTTCCTCCAGGTGTCATGTAGGTCAAGTAATAAACTAAGCAACATAAACCCCTTGATTTCCTGAAGGGGGCAAAAGAAGTAAATATTACTTATAATATTATTCTCTTAGTAAATTTTTTGTCTAAGTTATTTTAATATAATAAATTTAAAAAGTATATAAATTCTATCCTATGTGATGAGTCACTCAAATAATTTAATAAATATTTATTAAAAATTAAAAATTAATATTAAGTAGTTTTAAATAATAAAGATATTCTCAAAAATAGCGAAAAATTTCATGTCATTTAGCATTTCTGAACATAAAATATAACAATTGCAATAGTGAAACTTGTGGGACAAAACCACGCCCTTTACTAAGATGCAAACTTTAGTGAGAGTACTTATCATCTATGATGTAAAAAAGGACCACGAGCTTGAGCTACTTGAATCAATAAACTCAATAACCGCATAAAAGCAAGCATGAGAAGGCTGGTTTCCAATATTAATAATTAAAATTCTAATATTAGTAGATGGTATGCATTCATGGGTAAACAAGAGAACAAAATACAAAGGGCGAAAAAAAAAAAAAAAAAAGCTGGAGAGCAGAACCAAGTACAATATTGGAAGCTAAGCTAGGATGGATTGTTTCTTTTGAAACTTTTAATGGGGAGGCTTAGGTTCGGGCAATCCAAAGAAAAGCATAAAGGGCATCCATTTAGCAACAGGAAACAAGACTTGGTTTTCTGTTGTGTGGAGAGAAGAGCTTGGAATTCTAAAGTTGGTATTACAATAAAGCAAGTGCTTGTGTTTTTTTCGCTGAGTAGCTCCCAACATCTCTACTTTTCATGGCTTTCTGCTATCCAACGATAACATGTTGCCTTCAGCTTCTAAGCCACTTGATTTAAAAACAAACATCACACTGACACTTGGGCAAGATATACAAGTTCTCTATATTCAAGTACTAACTCCAATTGTTAGCCTGATAGATAAGGATATATTCTAATCTTGTAATTAATCGACGAAACTATTAGTGATTTATAGGCTGTCCAATTTATTTTAAAGCTTCATTTCTCCTCCTAGTATCTAAATGATTTTCATGGAATCTTGATATCGATATTGCTGATCGGATATTTGATTATCACCCTGCATCATCTAAGCTGACAAATCCAACTGGGCTCATCCTGGTAAGCCATAAGCTTAAGGTCTAGAGAAAGTACAAGACAGGAGATGCGCATGCCAACTTGGTAGGCCGATGTGGGAAGTTTGTTCCGAAACTGAATTGCGTCTGTCTTTGATCATGGTCTGGTAAAAAAGAGCAGGGAAACGATAGGGAAGGGGGCACTAAAAATGAAAAGATACTTATCTTCCCAAGGATATTGTTCCAACTACAACTTTTTGTTCAAACCTGTCAGTGTCTTCTAAAACAGCCTTATAAATATTGCTTGTATGTAAGGCCAATGATTGAGGTGAATCTGTTAACTTCCCTACATGTTCTGGGTCCTCCTTATGCTTTACAAGCTTTAGTATTACCAATCCCATAAAAGATAAACTGCCAGCCTTATTCCTACATATATAAGGCCATCGGTGATAAAGAAGATTGCAGTATCAGAGAAACTTCTCAATCTCGTATCATTGTTTCAAAGAAGAGGTCTTTCTCTCTTCATTCTACAATACTAACAAACATGGCCTTTTCATTCTATAGAGGGATTGTCCTTGTTCTTTGTGTTGGGACTTTGATTCTTCAGCCACATAAAGTTTCTAGCCTCACAAGCAAAGATCTTGCTCTGAGATGGAACCAGAGGATATTACCATTAGCACAAAACTCACGTATGTTAAAGGCTGCTGCTGTGAAGGATTTGCATGCAAGTGTTAGCTTATCTCCCTCCCCTTCAATGATGTATGATCCTACTCAATCAAACAAACGAACAGTTAAAAAAGGGTCAGACCCGATTCACAACAGAAGTTGACGAGTTTGAAGCCGTTGTCAAGAGAGTTTTCAGAGCAAAGGAAGTGATGGCTTGAGGTTGTAACTGTGGCAAAATGGAGGCATGATGTGGTCGGTAGTTTTTGCTACATCTACAGATCCTCAATTTGGCCGTTCCTATTACTTTCATTCTGTTTTTGTCAATGGTATTTGTTAAGGTAAATCACCTTCAGTAAAAACCCATTTAGGAGCCAGCTTCTTCTCCATATATATTAAGTTGTTGGGTGTTAATCAATAGCCCAGCACATTGTAGAGATGATGCTGGCTCTCCATACAAGGTAGATATAGTGCTTTTTCTAATTTTTCACCACAAACAGAAGGTATACGTAATTTTGTATGCCTAGTTATTACATGTCACAAGCATACATTTGAAGAAAAGTACTTATTAAAGTCTCCTTCTCTAAAGACTTCCTCCTCTATGCATGAATGATTGTGGTTGTATATAAATGTCAAGCAAATTAATGAAGAAAGGAGAAGAAATGTAGGCTGTGCACCCAGTTCATTGCATTGACACGTGAAGGGAACCTTTTAACGGAATGTTCTCTTATCTTATGATATGTTATGCAAATAAAACAAGGAGAACAAAATGTAAAAGGGAACAAAAAGCCCCCATAGATATCAACAAGTCTGAGCTTGTTTACTGTTCCGAAGCTTGCAGCACAGCTGAATGTTATCTTCACCACATGATGAGCGACCAACTATTCTTCACCTTTTAAGTGACTTTCATTTCAATTGCTAGTTAGGAAAACCTCTGCCATACGGTATCTGTTTTTCCTGTTAATGTTTAATCGTACTGAAGATGTCTTAAGGGATAATGCCCTCCATATCATATCCACAGCATCACCAGCTTGGGATGGATACTGATATTCAAAATGTGGAGCAATTTCTTTTAATCTTTCCCACATCTTGGTCCACTTGTCCCTACTGATTCCACGAAGAAGATTCAGAAGGTATCCTTTCTTTCCAGCATCAGATGCCTGAACAAAGATGCAGAATTTGGAGTAGTCTAAGACATCTTCAAAAGGTAGCTCAATGTTGTCACTAATTATGACAGGCACACAATGACTAACAATTGCGTCGAATAGACGATTTGAAGAAGGGGTATCACCAGCAATATTTAGGCAGAATTTGGATGAAGACATCCCTTTGCCTGCGCTGTTGATCCCATGGCCTTGAACACTTCCAAATGTAAAGTGCACGTCTTTCTCATCTTTTAGAAGGTAATATAGTTCTTGTCGGATAACTCCTCCCTGGGGAAAATGCAACTTGTCAATGAAGTTACAAAAGGCTATCTGAGAAACAAATGCCTTAAATAATGACCACAAAGAATCAAAACTCGAAAAAGATAGCCTATGCATTAAGAAAAAGGCTAGGACATACTACATTGAGAGCATTGCAGGCTTGCAATGAAATGTTGACTGTTTTGGCCATCATTCCAATATAAACTCCAACTAAAATACATGCGTAACAGAATTTCATTGAAGAGTATCATCTTTTTGCTGTTAATCACAATGGGATGGTAAACAAAAAACTGAGGACTAATGGAAATATCGTCAATTGAACTTGGAAATGCAGTATTCTACTTATCATCCTCTAAGAGCATGCACCTTTTAGTTGTTTTCTAAAACCTTTAAAATTATATTACTGTATTTAAATCTATCATACCAAAGTGTCACTAAGTAATAAACTAAGGAAATATAACATAAAACAATACACAATAACTAATATCATTCTATCAGTTTTAACAAATTTTTTAAATAAAATATACCTATCATTTATTCAAAAGCATGAAATCCTAAAGTTTTTCAATTAAAATTGTCATACTTCGCACTGGTACTAAAACAAGAAATGATCAATAACATTATAAAACAGACATTTGAATAAGAAAAATATTATTAAAAAAACATCTCAAAGATATCTATTGTATGTATCCATTCTAAAACTATAGCTTGCATAGTCATAATTAAGATTTTGACCTCACAACCACAATTTGATTAAGAAAGATCATGATTAAATATGAACAAAGTTTCATGGCATAGCATGGGCAGGTAATCAGTGTTTATTATATATGGCTGAAGAAAAGTGTTTAGATGGACGATTCATATATACTACCTTTTATCCTTTTTCATCATAATGAGATAGAGGGCATAGAATATTTACAACGGTTAATTTAGTGTCTTCTATTTCAATTAATATCTTTCTGCCAGTAGAATTACACAGCAGTTAGAAAGCAAAATTCAGCTTGAGAATTACATCAAAAATAATAAGAAACACTTCTTGTTATCTAATCTAAGATATACCACATTTCCACATTGAGAGTCCTAGCATGCACTTAAATAACTAAATATAGATGAACAACAGACCAAGATAAACTTACATCTTTCCTATATATTGCTCCCTGGAAATAAACCAATGTTGGACGCTGGTCAAAATGAGCTGATTCTTTAACTGGAATGGTTCTCACAACATGCTTGTAAGGAGCAATTATGTCCTTCTCAAGATTTGCAGTTTCAGTAGGGTATCGTCCGAAATCTGCAAGCACAAATATAGCAGAACCAAGCTTTTCTCTTATATCTAACATGCTATTTGGATGGTGAGCTATGATAAGATGATCCTTCCCTTTAAACCGCTTCCATTCATTCTGACTTGTCAAATATTGCACCAATTTATTCTGCAGCATCTTGTTAAGACTCATTTTTTCCCTCCCACGAATCTTAGAAAACCTATTGTAGCTCAGTGATGAGAAAAATGGCACAAACATAACATCTGCTTGACTGGAATTCTCAACTCTAACCACACTGCAAGGCCTAATGACATTTTCTGCATTGGATGCTAGCAGATCAAGAGTCAGCCAGTACTCAACACTATGCTGCAAATTTAACCCACCAGGATATGGTGGGATATGACTTGGGTTATCAACCTCTGGCCATGTTTGGTTACCCTTTCCCTTCCAACCCATCAATCCAAAATGAAATTCAGGAGGCAAATCATACATGTATACCCGTAAGACACCCTTACTTGGGTCACAGAACTTCTTTCTCTCCTGTCCAGAAGCACCCACTTTCAAATTTGAACAATCCGCCTCTCTACTTGACATGGAAGAGAGCAATGGAAGTTTGAAAGATTCATTTTTTACATTGGGTTTCAAATACATAGAGGTACTATTAACAATAATTTGTCTCAAGATTGAGCTGGGTATGAAAGTATTGCCCAAGTAAAGAAGGAAGAAAGAAGAAAGGATCAACATGAACATAGAAATGGAAATTAAGTAGTAAGGAAGCCTGGAGGGCAGCTTGCTCTTTTCAGACATTGATGGAACTCGGACAAATTCACTTTCTCAAATTTGGTTAGGTTTTTATTCCCTCTTCTGAATTTGCAAAGTCTACCAAATTGAAGGAGATGCTAATAACAAAGAAGAAACACTCCTAAAGCGACTTTCCTAATGTAATATGGTTATAGGCGTACAGCAGAATTTCCGTTTTATAGACAAGTGAAAGGAACATCAACTTCTCAACGCATCAATGTCGGGATTGATTGTCCACATAACATTCATTAACAAATTAACATTAACAAGTTCAGGCTGATTTTTCAATAAAAATTATAACCTGCCAAAAAAATGGAGTCGCAACAAAGGCTCAAGACTCGAAATAAATTCCCCCACCAACATAATAAAAGGAAAATCTCCCGCTTCTTTGAGGCTTATTAAAGAAGTATCCTTAAGAATTTGGCAAACCTTTTCACGAGGAACACAATCATCTCTTCTTGCAGTTCATTATAAAGGGAAGAACTCAATCTGCAAACAAAGTGAAGAAAAAGAAGAGGAATACTCAGGGATCACTGCCCACGAAGCTACACAAAGCTAATTCCTTTGTTGGCCATGACCGGACCAATTTCAAAGCACACAAGAAATAACGAATAAAACCCAGAAAAGATCCAAATTTTACCAAGAAAACAAGCAAAGCACGATCTTATCAAGAAAAACATGCAAGATACAGAACTAACTGACCTGGGTTCAAGAGAGAAACTTTAAAAACAAAGTTTCTGATGAACTAGCTTTCAGAGATTCCATTAGCTAGGAAGACGAGTTAATTGAAAGAGACCGAGAAGTACCCATTTGGAGGCATCATTCAAGTGAACAGACAAAAACATCAAGACTTTTGAAGAAAAGGATTTCGTAAAGAAAAAAGTGATACTTTTTGTTAGATGCCACTGTAGTTGTAGCTGTAGCTTGTTGAAGTTAACTAACGAAAGTATATCTTATATATAGAAAAAGAAGTTAAACTAAACCATGACTCTACGTTGTTTCGTTACATCAGTAAAAGCAAGAGTATATACAGATTACTTGCATTGTATCTTCACTGTGACTTTCAAGACGTGCTTTGTTTTATTGCAATTTAACTTTTGGTGCTTCACTCTTTTCAGAAGCAACATTGCACTTGCCTTCTGGATTCCCAATAACAGAAACTGTATAAATTAAAAGCGCCAAACGCCATAAATCTAACAACTTCCATTTTTTATTTCGTTCCCATTTAAAATGAGAAATAATTAATAACACAAAATTAACAAGTACCAAAAAAAGAAATCTTATTTAATTTTCCAGTGACAATCGACCTAAAATAAAAATGTGGATGATGAAGAAGAACTGAGGAAACATAAATGAAAAGTCTGGTAAGCGTTTGATTGCCACCATATACTGTTTTTTTAGCAAGTTGACTGTCACCGCATTCATAAATCGTTAACAGCAATAAATTGTTGAGGTAGGTGCCACTTTAAACTCTGTGTA
>JAOQMQ010000007.1:15468503-15481013 GCA_027563845.1 Erythroxylum subrotundum
TTGGTTGTTTTGAGGAATGCCAAAATTGAACCAATGCTATCCTAAGCAAAATATAGAAAAATTTGGTTAATATTGATGAGTGAGGATTTTTTGTCTAATTTTACTATGTCCTCAATGGTCAAAACAACATTGTTTTAGACACTGGACAAAGTTGGGCAGTCTCTAAACTTACATCCAATGGTCAAAACGATGTTGTTTTGAACATTGGATAGGGTTAGACAGGGTAAAATTTGACAGACGATCTGAACTCAATAATAACACCTACATCGTTATGAACATTGGATATGAGTTAGAAAGGGTAAAATTTGACAGAGGATCTGAACTCAATAATAACACCTACCATAGAGATTAACTAATAATTTCAAAGTTGCTTTGAACATCGGATATGATTAGACAGGGTAAAATTAGATAAAGGATCTGAAGTCAATAATAACACCTACCACATAGATTAACTAATAAAACCAAAGGGTATTATATTAGGATTAACCGTCATAGGTTTATGCACCTATACAGATATTTAAGAGAAATTAAAAAGTTTTATTAATAAACACTGACATGATTGATCCGTAATTAAATCGCATGCCAAAAACAAAAACATTAAGTACAGGACATGACGTGCAAATGAGCAATCGTGCAAATGCCCTATTGCTGTCCTAATGATGATGATGCATTTACCTGGCTAAATTTGCGGAATTGATTATAGTATAAGGTTTAGAAAGTTTGGTTGGGTCACGAAGAAAATGACAATGCCACATGTAAAGTCAGCATTTAAGTGTGACTCTTTCTAATTTTCATTACGTATAGTAATAGGGAAAAAGAATCACTGTTGGGAGTGTGATAATTATGTTAACGTTTTAAGTGTGACCCTTCCAAGCTTTTATCACACCTGATAGATCACATATTAATTGTTGTCAGAATTTAATTTTGACTCTTTCTAAGATTAATCATACATAATAGACCCAAAATCAATATCGGGACAATAATATGAAGTAATTAATTTATGTAGTGATTGACAATGTAATCTTTTTCATTGTTTTCTGCTTGACCATAAGGCGATGTTAACTTGCAATCCATTTCAAGTTTGAAAATAGTTAGTAACTGATGTCAAGCTTGAAAATTAAGGAGAATAAAGTCTAGACTAATGAAAAATTGATGTCAATACCATATTCAGCCAAATGTCAAGTTGACGCATAGTCAGAAAACTCAACTTGCTAGACCCGTATACAGGCGTGGTTAAATTGAAAACCTACTAGCCTTTATAGGCCTTGCAATGGAAAGAAGCCAAACTCTGAGTAACTTGTCAATGCGTGGCTTTTGGGACTGGTATCTCAATTAGGGTCTTAAAGGGTGATGGTATTAGGGTTGTCCCACATCTATAACTTGATCATCGTAGATTTTGAGTTAGCATATAATTTTTTTTATTTATATTGTGAATGAACTCATTTAATCATTGTTCAATTTCTTCTCAAACTAACTGATATCAATAAGAGGGAATTTCATGATAGTAATCAATCTAACAATTACATATTTTTAACTTTAATTAATATAATGATACATGCTTAATTGATTACTATTAGAATAATTTGGGACACCCACGTTATAAGTCAAATTTTATTATCAATTTTTTAAAAGCATCTTCCAATTATAAAAATAATATATTTAAATATTTAATGGCTAAAAGTACTTTTTAACCTTATTATTTTCATTCTAGTACAACTTGAACTGTAACGTTTCAGAGCATTCAATTGCAATCTTATCATTTTCAAAACATTCAAAATATACCCTAAGTAGATTAAACTTTTATCCATACTTTTATCCATTGTCACGTCGTTGTTGATGAAAGAGCATGTAATATGAAGAACTTGCATCGTATTTTACGTTGTGAATTGTTGTACAATGTGTGCTATATTTATAGCACTAAGTGAGATAAGATGAATCAATTTAAAATTGATTCAATCTAAACTAGATGATAAGATTAAATAAAAATTACAAAAGAATGGATATGAACATGTGAATAATGCGAAATGATATAATATATGGTAGTTAAGTTGTTGAGATATTATCAACCCCCCTCAAGCTCACAGTACGAGGAAATTGTGAGCTTGCCTCGAAGTTGTTGAAAAAAATGAAGAAGAAAGAGCTTTGGTTATAATATCAACGATCTGAGCAGAGGTGAAATGTATCAAACGAATAAAGCTTTATTGGCCATGAGATCACGAACAAAATAAATTTCAATTTCAATTTTCTTGGACAAGCATGAAAAGCTAGATTTAAGACAAAAAATGTAGCGCCAACATTATCACACCAAAGGGTTGAGAAAAGGGTAATAAAAACCAATTCACCAAAAAGAGTAGTAATCTAAAATAATTCTACAAAGGCAAAAGCAATGTTGTAGTCAGTAGCGAAGCTACGCTTAAGGGAGGGTGGGCAAATGCCCAACCTCAAATTTTTTTTTTAAAGAAGATATATATGCATATAGAGGTTGCCCACCTAAAAGAATGTCGTTGCCCACCTAAAAGAATGTCGTTGCCCATGGTGGATTGGTAAAAAAAAAAATTTTGCCCCCTTGAAACAAATTCCTGGCTTCGCCACTGGTTGTAGTACTAAACTTTAGTGCTAGATTAAGCAACAACGGGTTGTGTCTTAGCGCTCCAGTAAATAAGATTAGGCCTAATAAAGATACAATAACTAGACGTAGAACACTAATCATCAGGACAACCAGCCTAGTCAGCATCATAATAGGCTTTTAAAGAAAGGTTGGGAGATTTGATAAAATGAATGCTATGAGAAAGTGTGGAGTGAAGATATCATAGAATCTTTTTACCGCAGACTAGTGAATGTCAGTAGGACACTGTAAAAATTAGGATACCTTATTGACAGTAAATTGACTGTCTGGACAAGTGAGACAAAGATATTGAAGTGTATCAATAGTGCTACAAAATTCAGTAAGACAGAAAGGGGAACACCATGATTTGTGGGAAGAGATGGAGTAATGGGTGTGTGAACTAGTTTAGATTTATCAAAATAAACTAGAAGAAGAAGATCTTTGGTGTATTGTGTTTGGTTGAGAAGAATGCCTTGAGAAGTGGTATGAGCTTCAATACCAAGAAAGTGATGAAGTGGACCTAAGTCTTTTATAGAAAAAGCAGAGTTGAGATCATGAATAAGTTTTATGATGAAGGAGGGTGAAGAATCGTTGACAAAGATATCATCCATATAAACTAGGAGAAAGGTTGTTTAAGAGTTGGTTTTATAAAAGAAGAAAGAGGTATCAGACTTTGAGAGTTTAAAATGAAGATCAAGGAGTTTTTGACTTAGGCGATGAAACCATGCTTGAGCAGCTTGTTTGAGACCATATAAGGCTTTATGGAGTTTGCAAATATAGTGAGGATGGCGGGGATCGGTGAAGCCAGGAGGTTGAGACAGTAAACAGGTTCCTGTAAGTAATTATGAAGAAAGACATTACTAACATCAAGTTGGCGAATAGGCCAATTGTGAAATATAGCCAGGGTAATGATGATGCAAATAGTTGTTGGTTTGACAACATGACTGAAAGTGATGATATAATAAACTTCTAGGGTTTGATGATAATCTTTGGCTACAAGACAAGCTTTGTAACACTTAAGAGAACTATCGGGATTTTGTTTATTGTGAAAAACCCATTTACAACAGACAATATTTTCGTTTGGTAAGGGAGGAACAAGAGTACATGTGTTATTGTGATGGAGAGCATTGAACTCATCAAGCATGGCTTGGTGCTAGTGAGGAAATTTGTTAGCTTGAGTAAAGGATGTGGGATCAGAAAAAGTATTTGACATGGTGACAGTATAGGTGATGTAATCAGAAAAGTGACGAGGGGTATAGTTGTGGTTTCGGGTACTTGTAATCATGGGATGGGGAGCAGGAGGTAATGTGGTTGTGATAGGGGAAAGAAGAAGTAAAGGGTAGAGTGGGAAAAGGTAAAGGTAAGGAAATAGGAGGTGAGGAAGGTGAGCGGGAGGATGAAAAAAGGTAAATTTTTGTAGGAAAAAAGATGTTCAATGAAGTGAACATGATGGGAAATCTAAAGCTTGGAGGTGATGGGATCAAAGCATCGATAACCTTTATATTAAAGGGTATAATCAAGAAAACTCATTGTACAAATTTTGGTGTAAGTTTGTCTGTACGAGTGGATCTCAAATAAGGAAAATCAAGCACAATAAAAAACACGAAGGTGAGTAAGGTTAGGTTCAGTGTAGTAGAGGACCTCATGAGGAGATTTGTGATGAAGAACAAGAGTGGGTGGGAGGTTGATAAGGTAGACAATAGTGGTGAATGCTTCGTACTAGAGAAACTTGGAAGAGAGGCATTAAGAAGAAGAGTGAGAACAGTTTCAATTATATGACGAATTTTGTGTTCAATAAGGTCATTTTGTTGGGGTATATAGGGATATGAGATGTGAAGAGTGATTAATGGGAAATAGGATAGTGAGCAAAAGCACCTTTTGTGAGGTTAGGAGCTCCATCACATTAAAATGTTTGTATAGTAGTGGAGAATAAATTTTTTGTGGTGGTTTTAAAGGTTTGAAAGTGAAGTAAGGCATTATTTTTATGGGTTAGAGGAAAAATCCATGTAAAGTGACTTAAATCATCTACAAAGATAATGAAATATTGATAAACAAGGTGTGAAAGAGATAGGGAGGGACCCTAAATGTCACAATGAATTAGTTGTAAGGGTTTGACAAAAATACTAGAAGACAAGAAAAGAAAAGCGAACAGTTTTGCCTTGTAGACAAGAAGTATATGGAGTATGAACATTTTAAATTATAAAACAGAACCTAATCTATATAATGTAGAGTGACATGGATAACCAAGGCTTTGCTCCCACAAATTTATTGAAATGGAGTCAGTTGTGAGAGCAATTGGATTGGTGAAGTGCATTGGAATCTTTATTACGTAGAGATTGTTATGCTCGGGGGATCTTGGATTTGAGGTCCTACATAACATAACTAGATGGATTGAATTCAATGACATAGGAATTATCAGTGAAAAATTTTGGAACAAATAAAAGATTAGCAATAATGGCCGACTCTACCGTGGATGAAGTGTTTGATGCTGGAGAAGGCAACAATGGCCGAATTCGACAAAAGTGGTGTGCGAAAAGATAGCAGCCTCTGTTCTTGAAGTAAAAGCTTCACCTTGAGCTTGACAAATATAGTGTTGGTGTGGACATTTTCGATCATCGTAATGAAGGATTTGGAGTTTGTAAGTCGGCCATTCAAGGTGAAGAGGACAAGGTCATCATCAAAGATGGAGTCTCCAATGGAGGCAAGTTATTCAGTAGTGGTGGACATCATATGGAGGTAGTCAATGATGATGCTGGAGCCCTTCTTAAGTGTGTGAAGTTTCTGACAGAGGAGGAAGCACTGTGAATAAAGTGTTTTTCAAGGCCAACCCAGAGGTCGTGAGCCATATAGTGATCGAGGTCAAGTCTAGTGGTGGAGCTAGAGAGGGAGCTAGTGAGAAAACAATGAACTAGCTAATCATATTTCTTCCATTTGATGTAATCCAATGAGTGAGGGTCTGTTTCTATCATCGACATATCCAATAAGGTCGGAGGTAATATGGATAACTTTAGTTTGATTTCTTCATATCAAATAGTTTGTAGAATGTAGTGGTGTAGTTTTGAAGTTTGTAACTTGGTTGAATGGTAATGTAGGTAAATTGATTTATGATATAGGTGTAATTGGGACATTCTTCACAATTTGAGTTAATCTTGGTAATGTTCTTATTTGTGTGAAAGTTGTTGGTATATTTTTGAATATTGGGTGCAATGATTGTGTGTAGTTGAATATGAGTAATTGGCTAGATGGTAGTGTTTAGATGTACGGAAAAGATTGGTTTTCATTATATTTTGGATGTAGTGTTGTGTTGGTTCTACCAAGAAGTGGTTATGGGTGTGCTTACTAATATGTGTTATGTGTTCTGGTTTTGACATAGACACAGTTGGACTAAAAAATAAATCAAAGGCGTTAAGAGGATTTGGGTATTGGCTTAGATACCATAAAAGAGTAAGTAATGTGAAGAACTCGTATTGTATTTTATGTTGTGAATTGTTGTACAATGTATGCTATATTTATAATACTAAGTGGGATAAGATGAATCAATTTCAAATTGATTAATCTTAACTAAATGATAAGATTAAATAAAGATTACAACAGAATGGATATGAATATATGAATAATGTGAAATTATATATTATATATTAATTAAGCTATTGAGATGTTATTAGTTGAAATGATAATTTTTATTATTTTTTAAAAATAAATTAGTGGACTTCACTGCCCGTGTATGCAACATGACATAATAGGGTCTAATGACTTATTTTTAAAATTTAAAATTATTAATTCACAATTGAATAATAAAAGCTTCAATTAGGGATTTTGTTTAAAAACTTAACTAATATAATTATAAGATACAAAACTATTAATTAAATTAAAATTTTTTAAAGCTTTTATTATTCAATTGTGAAATCCTAATTGGTCCAAAATTCTTAATTGAACCCCAATGCCTCTCCCCTCTTTATGGATCATCTTCCAAACAAATGGAAGTAAAAGAATATGAAGGTTCATTGGTTTGTTCACTATTGTTTGAGAAAGAAATGGTTGTTGATGAAAACACTAAATATGAAATATCCGGTATATACCACATAATTAACAACAACATCATTAAATTCTTTTGCAGTTCCGAACTCCATTCTCAGTCTCCACTGATGTTCCACATTTGTAGGATTATCTATAACATTTGAACTAGGCCTACGTAAAGCTTCACTGCCTCCTCTCCACTAGGATATTCATCAGTACTAATAACATTACCATAATTTGTTGATGCAATTTCAACTAGATGTTGGTCATTAAAATGTCTACAAAGAAGTTTGATTGAAAATGTGAACCATGTTCCTCCATATTCTCATTCATATGTGCGCCATGTTCCTCCAAAATTTCATTAATATGTGCACCTTGTTCCTTCAAATTTTCATGCATATGTAGACCATGTTCCTCCAATTTTTCATTCACGTATGCACCATGTTCCTCTATATTCCCATGTGCACTAGTTCCTCCATATTTAAACCATGTTCATCATCATTATGGTCCTCTCCTCCAATTATATGTATTATGTCAGGAGCATAGACAAGTGTTTCTAAATGATGAGTTACATATACATCAACAATCCTATGTATTTGCTTAAGGTTTACTAGTCTAAAACAACTTTAGTTTGACCCTATAACTCTTAGTGACTCTTTAAAGTTAAAACCAGGTACTCTATAATATGCCTTACCAATTTGCTTATACCTTAAATCCTTCCCCATCTTATATATTTGTCCATTACTAACATTTTCAATATCAACATTCTCAAATGTAGCGATATCCCAACCAATATATCTATATTCAGGCTCTAACATGAAATGTACACCTTAAAAAAGCCTTATACTTCCATATTGAGCCATTAAAACTGGTAAAGCAACCATTACAAAATAATTTCCTAACACAAAAGATATTTATAAGCAACTCTAGCTCATAGAGAGACACATTGCTTAAGAAACAATCAACAAGTTTGCTTTATATAAATTCTAAATATTAATTCAATTTGAAGATTTAAAAAAGATCAATACTTGTTCATGTGAAAAATATTTGATCATATAGAAACTCAAAAAACCATTTCTAAATTATAGAAACTCAAGAAATCATTAGTTCCCAATCTAAAAATTGACTAAAGTTTCCTTTCTAAATCTTAGAAACTTAAGAAATCATTAGTCCACAACTCCCCCACCTCATCACCACCTTTAACATTCATAGTCATCATCGTTGGCAATGAAGGCGCATAAAAATGTTTAGGGATTACGTAAAAAACACTTATGAAATCTTCAAACCTAAAGTAAACACAGTTCTTAACGATATTATTCCCAATGTAAGAAATAATGCAAATATAACTCTCATCCATAACAAAGTCATCTTTTTGTACATTTAGCAACCTAATTCTCCTATAATATTAACAACGAGTTTAGCTAAAGAAACAAATTTTTATGGGGTTAGAACTTGGAGACACGACGAAGTATGTAACTTTAACAAATTCCACCACTCATGTTAAGCAATGAAGACAAGCTGGTAGAGGATTCAATTAAAATATCTTATTCCTAGAAATCAAACCAAAAATCTTCAAAATGTGTGTGCATCCCCTCAGGGAGAAAGTTTAAATATGGAGATTACCAGGAACTTATACAAACCAATTCTAATAAAGAAGAGTTGAACCTGAAATCTAAAGCTAAAATTACTTATGCTTGCCTCCCAATAAAGAATGCTATAAGTGATGTAAGGGATATTATTCAAGAATTAGATTCTTATATTACTGAGATAAATCGGGAGAAAATTTAGGAAGATGCTCAGCCTATTAACTTAATCTTGGAATTTACAATAAGGGATAAAGCAACTAAAGTAATCTTAGTAGAAGATAGAATTCACTCAACACTACCTGGTACTACCATTGCATCTACATGTACATTCAGCAAAGAAAAGGAAGCAACAAAAGGATGTTGGAGCAAGTCAATGGATACCAAAAAAAGGGAAGTGTAGTAGTAAATGCATCTTTTGTTTTGGATTCATTCTTAAAAGTGTTATTTTGTCATATACATAAGCCTAATAACATAAACATTCAGATGGGACCATCTGAGAGGCAAATCAAGACACATATGTCCTCACATGGATTTGCCTCCTATGTGCATCCCATAAGGAGAAAAGTAGCTAAAAGACACGACAAAATCTAACAGAAAAAAGTAGATACGATCATTAAACCAACCAAAAGCAGATACAATTATTGAAGTGTGCACATACATAAGAAATTGAAGCAGACACTAATAAGAAGCAATAACAAATACATGAAAAGGAAACAACAAAGAACATACAAAATAATGAAACAACCAAAAGTAGATATATATAGGTCATGAACAAGAAGCAATAAAAATAACATGAAAGTAACCAAAAGAAGATACAAAATTGAAACAACTCTTTACAACAGTAAACTCGAGACGTTGTAAAGTTGAATTCAATTGTGACCAGCAACAGATGAACGTTGTAAACTTTAAAATGGTGACCACTTCGCCAGTGACTAACAATGACTGTCATAGGACAATTGCCGACAAGTAAGGACGGACAGTATTGACGATGAAGATTGGGATTTTTTAATAGCTTCTTCACGACATATGCTTCTATTGGGGATTCAAGTTTCACTTTTGTTAATAAGTTAGGTTAATTAGTTTGGTTACTAAATTCAATTAGATAAGTTAATAGGTTAATTTGTTAGGTTAATAAATTTATAGTTAAATTATCTCATAAGTTAATAGGTTAATTAGTTAAGTTAATTTGTAGGTTTACAAAAATTAGGGTTAAATCATTTGATTTGTTCCCATATTTTAATATTAATTTGAATTAAAAATTTTAATTTAAATACACGGGTCTCACACTACCACGTCAATATTTGGTGCTCACATTAACATTAAAATATTATAAACATATGTCAGGTTATTGCTGACTTGTCCAAAAATTGACAAAATTACATTGCCGTCAATTTTTTTGTTAACTTAGGGTTGAATTGTAATGTTTGTCAAATAATAGAGTTTAATTTGTACTATCTGAAATGTGGGATTAAATTTATAAGGAGATGTAAACCTTAAGGTTAAATGAGCAATTTTTGTCTATTACTTTCTTTAGACGACCTTTACTTTCTAGCTTCTTGATACGTGTAGCACTAAAGTTTTAATATCTCGAATAATATTATCATTTCTCATATGTTATTTATAAAATGGAATCAAACTGAAAAAGAAACACCATTATAAATGTGGTCAGCACGCTTTACGCTTGCAGGTTCATAACATACAAACCCAAAAGGACCGAATTCTTTATGGTCACCAAAGACAGAATGCACAAGTGAGTAAGTCGAAATTGGTGATCTAAGGGCACTTGGTTCCTCCACGCTTGGTCTTCCAGTTGTTGTAGCGAGGGCAGACACTCTCGTTACGGTAGTAGCCAGGAGGTACACATAGGCACTTTGTGCGACATTTCTGACAGAAGAACATGCATGGCTTGTGGTACTGTGTCTGGCTACATCTTCTTGTACAATGTGAGGGGCATTCTGTTCCATCACATCAAAATCGTAAATGTGTCACCCAAAAACACACTATATAAATTAAGAAAAAAAAGTAATCAATCTGATGGTTCCATTCGGTTTGGGTTGTGAGTAGCAACTTTAAGGTACTGGGGCCGAGTCCAGATCCGGGCACCTAAGGCTTAAATCTGAACTCAAAAAAATTTGCGAGTATGAATATTTAAATCTGAACCTAAATCTTCTTAAATATATTTTGACCCATAAAAAATTTATTAAATTCACATCGAGTCCAATGAATTCAAATACCTAAGTTCACTGCATAAGTTCAAATACATAAGTTCACTACAGACAGAAAGAGAAGAAAGCTTACACTGTCATGGTACTGGTTTCACTTGCCATATCCTGCAAAATAGAGTTGGTTACTTGTTATGGGCTAGGGAATTATGTGAAGGGAGTTCATAATAAAGGAAAAGGTCATACAAGTGTAGCCAGGTGTACCTTGGTTGCAACCATGGAAATGCAAAGGAGTGCTAGAAGAAAGAAGCAGACAAGCTTAGCCATTGTGATTTGCCAGGAAAGCAAGTAGTCTTGAGGACCCAGGAAGCAGGAAACTGTACAAAAGGAGGAGAGACTTTGATCCAAATGCTTCCCAGTTAGTGGTAAGTGCAAAGCTTCTGCTGGCTACAAATAGAAAACTTTTGAGGGGCTCAGTTGGCCAATAGATTGGCTTTTACCCTTACTGTGGCTCTTGTTCCGACCATACTTACAATTACGTTCCCAAGTTTTCTGTTCATAAAATTGGATAGAAGTGAGTGAAGAGTTATTCATTGTTTCCTCCATCCTATTAATTCTCGGCTTCCATGAACCCATTAATGTTAGTATCATAGTTAATTTTAATAACAGTTGTTTTATTAACAGAAGTTAATGTGAAGCATTGGTTTAAGGATTTAAAAACTGAAAAAGTTAAAGGAATTTATTTCAAATTTGTTATGCAAACTTAACCTTTAAGCTTAGAAGAGAATGCATGCAGAACATAATAGGTTAGAGGGTATACAAGTAACTGTGGAGACACAATCCATGGCCTGTGGCTCGCTAGTTACTTACGTGGTCGGAAGCTAAATAACGGAAGACCACGCAAATTGGATAACAGATAAAACAGGAACATACTAAAAATTAAAACCAAATAGGAGGAACTCCACTCAACTCTTGTCTAGTCCGTCCTAAACATGTAATATTGTTCTACTTGTATAAAAGATACAAAGAGCACAAAGGGGGTTGGTGGTTAAAAATGTACGTTTGTTAGGAGATGATGATTGGATGGGGAAGGGAAATTGGGGGAGGAGCCATGTGCGCCCATCTGAGGGTAGCAAACCAGGCACATGCACACGACGCGATCAAATGGACACAGAGGACACAAAGTGAAGTGCTTAATAAGCCCATATCCCCTGTCTACTTCATTTATCATCTCCCGGACCAGGAACCCCTCATATACCCACTTGCTAATATATATATATATATAATGCTCTTGTATAATTGTAGAAGTTGTTTGAGTCTTTCAATTATTTCTGTACCTGAGCTTTCATGGAACTGATCCAATGCAATTATTGCTTTCTCTGGAATACGTCTTATTGACCAACGCAATCATGGCTAATGATTTACCCTCTAATCAACCCAGTCCTTTATCACTCACAAAAACTTCTCCAGCTTCAATTCCGTCAACCTCTGCTTCACTCCTTGATTTCCAATCACTAGCAAAAACTCAAAACTTCAATTTTCCCATTAAGCTTGATCGTACCGACTATGCGAATCGGAAGGCTCAAGTTCTTGCTGTGATACGAGCTCTTGAACTTAAGGACTTCATCTCTGATTTTAAATCACCACCACCAAAGGTCCTTGAAGATTCAAATGAAGATGGTCCAAATACTGACGTCCGTATTAACCCTGACTATAGATCCTGGAAAAGATCAGATAAGCTGTTGTTATGCTAGCTGATGTCAATGATTGGTGAAAGTGTGGTTGGTCAGGTGAATCAGTGCAAAACCTCTTTAGAAGCATGGAAAACACTAGAAAAATTATATGCTTAAACTTCAATGGTTAGAGTCTTACAGTTAAAACATCAGTTGGCTAGTATGCAGAATGGATCTTTTTCTATCTGTGATCATATGCAACAGATTAATGTTGATGACTAAACTTAATTACGGACATATTTTAAGGCTGTTTTAAATGAGAAGTTGAAGGGGCAAACGTTATCTATTTTGGGTGCTTTCAAGTCTAGTTTCTGATGGTTCAAGTCCCTAGTCGTTTGGAGTTCCCTATAAGAAGTTATAGCCAGTTTATTGAAGAGACATCATAATTAAGAGTGTTGTTTAGAATT
>JAOQMQ010000007.1:15511979-15526052 GCA_027563845.1 Erythroxylum subrotundum
CATTATGGATTCTCGAATTACTATTCACTGGGCAATTTGGGCTAAACCTTCGGATGGATTTTTCGCCTCTTTAGAGCAGGAATCGATTTTTCCGTCCTTCATGAAAGATGTAGAGGATCTTTATATCTTTCCATAGAAGTATGATACGTCCTATTCGGAGTTAGGAGTAAAAAGTTATGAGGGTCGGAAGTTGGCTATTTACTATTCATTTGGTCATTTCGATTTTCCTCTTATAACTTTTGCAATTGACGTCTGATTCTCTCGATTTTCGAAGCATTAGTTTTCTAAGAACATTGTCCACCTTTTTATTCACATTCGAGAGTTTTAGGAATTGGATTTTAATTATGGGCCCTAAGTAAGTCAAGTTTAATTAAGATAAATTTTGCAAGATCTAGTCTGAGGACTTTAATTGACTGTATAATCATTTAAGTATGACGGTTTCGGATTAAGAGGTTGGATATCCGATAATGGGTCCCAACACACATTGTTGTGGATTGATTAAGGAAAGTAGAGATATAAATATGAATGACAAGATTTAAAGTGTACAAGCCAAGTTAAAAGAAAATAAAATTTTCTATAACCTTGAGAGGTTGAACTTGGACTTGAAATGATTGCTTGATAAATGTGATCGGAGTTATGATTTAACATAAGATTATATCAGTGGAATTGAGGTCAGAACTTTATGGAAGTTATGCTTTTAACTTCATGGAAGTTATGACTTTAAAATTTTGAATTGATTGAGAACGTATGTATGTAAGATGAATAAATGATAATTGGAAGATGAGATAAACGATAGCGATATATGTAGGAGTTCTCAAGGTTAAATTGATTTGTTATTGAGAGTGCATATCTGATAATGTGTTTACTTTGACAAGTGATATTATTAAGCACTTAAGTATTATATGTTCGGATATGAAATAGGAAGTGATCCATGACTTATTGATTACTCTTTAGTCATAGTTCCTATAGTTAAAATTCTAAAATGACTCAGAGTAGCATATGAAAGCGTTTAAAATGATCAATTGGGGATAGATTAAGAGTGTAAATGATGTTACTATGTGTGATGAGTTCGATTAAATAGAAGCAGGGCACGATCATGGCGTAGTCCCCACGATCATGACCGAGATTAACTGGTTCTATCACGATCACAGCAGAGTCCTCATGATCGTGGCCAATTCCATAAGCTCCTGTCACAATCGTGGAAAGGTCTACCACGATCATGGAAAGGAACAAAGAGAGAGATATAGTCTAGAATCAATTGAGATTAAGGTATCTTTGGCGTAAGATATTAATTGGTGACTTGTCGAAAATACATCTCTAGATAAGATGTAATGATCTAGATGGAAAATGCCGAGGTATTAGAGTAAAGGAATCTGCCTACTGCTTCACTGAACTTTATTATAAAGAGTATTTTGATCATGTAAGATATGATAGAAATTGATCCATTAAGATATTATAAATAGTTAAAAATTGATCTTAATGAGGTATTAAAAATGGCTGAAAAGCAATGATGAATTTAGTTGACTGATAAAGAATATGTAAAGATTACAGATGAATTGGAAGAGAAATCTTCTTTTGATGGAAACTTTCATTGAATTATATCATGTTAGTTGAATGTTCCATTTTTAGGAATGAATGGCTATAGAATAAATCAGAAGTGAATATTGGAGTCCCTGTTTTTTTTTTTACTGAGACTCAAGCATAAGAAGTTGAATATGCTATAACGAGCATATGTGTTTTGTTTGAAGTAAAGCATCCCAACTATGGTATTAGATTCTTAAATTTGAGATGACACTATTGCTATTGCTAAAGGAACTTAAGTATTCTATATTTGTATATTCAAAAGGTACAAGTTAGATTTGTCTTCTGTGTAAAAAAAAAAATTGAGACTTGTGAATAAATTGAAATGTGTGGAGAAACTAGTAAGAATGGTCTAACATTGGAATAAGTCAATAAGAAATCAGAGGAAATCGAATGAATTGAGAGAATCATTCAAGAAAAGAAGTTAACTGTGAGACTGAAAATAACATGAGATAATATTACCTTATTTGAGGAATTAGTTACTTAAGGAATTACAAGAACTAATTATGGGCACATTGAGTTTTGGCAATATCTGTTGAGTTAACAAATGCCCCCGACAGTATTATGGTACTGAAGAATAAATTTTCCCAACTTTGCTTGGATCAATTAGTGACTGTGATCATAGATGATATTTTGAGTATATTCGAATAATAAAGAGAGCATTTTGAACACTTGATGTTATTCTTACATATCATGAGTGAGAAACAATTATACACCAAGTCAGTAAGTGTAAAGTTTGGTTTTATCAAGTAATAGATTAAGTCATATAGTATATGGACATGGCATATTGGGAAACCCAAAGAAAATAGAGGTAATGAAAGAGTGAGAAACTCCGAGGAATATATATATGAGATTCAGAGTTTTCTAAAAGTAGTTAGATATTAGATAGTACCAGAAGTTGTTGAAGGGTTTTTACTGATCTTAACCTTTTGACAAAACTTCTGAGGAACAATGTGTCATTCAGATGGACTGATAAATGTAAAAAGAGTTTTGAGGAATTAAAACACCGACTAATTACGACACTGATGTTCGCTACTTCATCTGGATCTGGAAGTTATATAATATATAGTGATGTTTCACATCAAGAAATCAAGATGTATTCTGATTTAGCAGAGAAAAGTGATTACATATACATCGAGACAGTTAAGGTCTCATGAGTTAATGATTTGGTACGTTATTTAAAACTTGTTGTAATAGTAATTGCTTTGAAATTTTGAAGACATAATATGTAGGGTGAAACATTTCGTCATTATTCAGATCATAAAAGTTTAAGGAGAATTATTGAGTTAGAAAGAATTGAATATGAGACAGAGATAATAGATAGAGTTACTTAAAGATTATGATTGTACAATTGAGTATTATCCGATAAAGCTAGTGTTGTATCTGATGCATTAAGCAGAAAATCCAGTAGTAGGGTAGCACAAATTCATATATCAAAGTTACCCAAGCTAGTTCAATTAAGAGGATTGAATGTTGAGTTGAATTTGGGTAAAAGGAAGTATTATTAGTTATATTGAATTTAAGACTAGCTTTGAACAAAAGGATTAGAAAAGCCCAAGGTGAGGATCCAGAATTTGTGAATCTTATTGAGAAATTGAAAGTGAATCTGAATTCTAGGTTTGAATTAGAAAATGATACCTTATGATTGAAGTAGAGAGTATGTGTACCCAATGGAGATGATTGATAAAAGAGACTTTGGATGAAGCACACATAGCAGCCTATGCTATACATCCTAGTAGTAATACGCGGAAACGACATTTAACAACCAAGGATGAAGAATGCAAGTGGCTGAATGTGTGACTGAATGTTTGATTTGCCAACAATCTTAACTATTGGAGATATGCTTAGAGCTTATATTTTGGAGTTCCTAGGAGTATGGGATCAATATAAAATTTTGATTGAATTTGATTATGAAAATCATTATCGCAGTGGTATTGGTATGTCATTGTATAAGGCGTCATATAACAGAAAGAGTCATCCGCCTTTATATTGGGATGAAGAGGGCCTAAGGATTGTTGAAGGCCTAGAATTAATTTAAGATACTATTGATAGGAGAAATGGATATGTAGCAAAATTTAAATGACTCAAGAAAGACAAACGACTTAGGTGGATCAACACCGAAGAGATATGAAATTATTGAGAGAATGGGACCATTGACATATTAGTGTTACTAACATAGATGTCACAGATTTACAATGTGTTATATGTGAGTATGTTTAGGAGATATCGGTATGATCCGACAAATGTGTTACCGACACAAGAAATGAAATTGCAAGTAACCTAAAAAAATGAGTGATCCCGCCGACTATAGTCTTTTGAAAGAAATCATTCGAATGAATAAGTTATGTGGGAAAAACAGAGGAGAATATGAGAAAACAATACCCCCATCAATTTGATAAATCATATAAGAATTTCGATGACGAAATTTATTAAGGAGGAGAATTGTAACATCTCGTTCCCATACAAAGGGTTAGAACCCTAGATTTTTGTAAACTAGAAATGGCAACGAGAGATAAGAAAATGCATTTCATACTCATGCATAACAGTAACATACACACGCATGCGAATAGATTTTTATACACATTGCAATGACTGTTTATGTGCCCATTTGATATTTTCTAGGTATAAATGATTTTTAAGTGATTATGATGTGAATAGTGAATATTTTGTCATAAAAATTGATTTGGCAAATTATATTATTGATTTATAAATTTTGGTGAAAATTTGGGAAAATTATGAAATTATGGGTATTTTTGGACTAGGAAAAATTGTCAAGTGGCAAGACAATTGATAAATGGCAGTAAAAATATATGTCAAATGGCAGTAGAAATTATTGATAAGTGACATTAAGATTTAACGACAAGTGTCATTGAAAATTGGGTGACAATTAGATTAGAAATCGAGAGACAAATGGATTGATTATTAAGAGTCATGTGTTAGGTTAAGAAGAGGACTTGTTATTTTGATTTTTTATGTGGTAAGTGTCATTACACCCACCAAGCAAACGTTACTTTGCTTTTTAAACACACCCCCACATCATTTACATCTTGCAAGACCATCTTTATCTTTGTCTCTCACGTGTGCCATATGCTTTATTTTTCTTCTTCATTTTCACTTTCTTCACTCATGACCATCTCATTCTCACCCTCAACACGTTGAGCTTTACTATCATCCTTCACTTTGCCAATCCAGGGTCGTTGTTTTCTTCATCTTGTTACGAAAAATCTAACCTATTCCTCCTTAAAGAGTTGATGATTGTATAAGCTTGGAGGCTAAAGTTTCATGGTGATTTTGAAGAGTTTAGAGTTTTATCAAGTAAGTTCTACATTAATCTTCATAGGTTGTGTAAATATAAACATAAATGATGATTGTTTGAAGGTGAAATGATCACAATAGTGGAGTAGAATGTGTGTAGAAATTTGATGAACTTACGTATACGTAGATGTTCTGTTTTTGGTGTTTATGATCAACCATAGTTTATGAGTTGTTTATGAATGATATTAAGCTGAAATGGAGCTGAGAATGAAGAGAAAATGAAGTAGAAAAGATAATCTATACATAAGATGGTTTGAATGTAACATGTAGGAGTTAAAAATCTGGAAAAGTGAAAGAAGAATTTATGGAGTATATTAGCTGTAATGTTTCCATTAGACATGCATCTGTATTTTAGCCATATCATGATCTGTAGACATCAACATGGCTATATTTATATTAAACTAGATACATATGGCTATATTTTTCATGAAGGAAACAAAATTTAATTCTTTATGAAGGAAACAAAATTTAATTCTATCTCTAAGAGTTTCAAATTTTGGCTGAAAGTTGAGTATTGTGTACTGCCACAGTGTGAGTACAGTCTGAAGTATTTTGTGTATAACTTACAGAATACTAATCCAAATTGTGTTAACTTGGTGTCGTTAGAAACTTAAGACATATGGGAACATTTGTTTAGAAGAATGTATCGCTTAAATACTTCATTTTTCTTGTCACAATGGCCATGAAAAATTTACCAAAAAATCTGTTTTGAGAAAAGCTGGAATGATGCTTGAATAAGGGATAATCAGGTAATGTACGATCATGCTTGACAGAGAGGAAACATCAAGGAGTTGCATGATTGTGAACAAGCACAATTGTGATAGAGAGGAAACATCAGGAAGTTGCACGAACAGAGAAGATGTACTATTGTTTGACAACTTTCAACACTCTTCACTCTTTTGACCATAACTCCTTCTCTGGACCTCCGATTGAATTGAAATTTGAACCATAAGCTCTTCACACATTTTGCTTCGTCTATACCAGAATTCATTATCATTTGCATTCACTAGGAAAGGATTGGTAAGTGATTGATTGATGATGTTACAATAATCAAGTGTATTGAGCTATGAACCATAGTGCATCATTGAGTGATGAACTTAGAATAAATTTGTATCATTGAGGTGTAAACCTAAGTTCAAATTAGACATATATGAGTTTTGAAGTATGAATGATCATGAGATGTGAATAAAAGGAAACATACCCGGAATAGTCAAATTAAGCATGCATTATACATAACACATATACATATGTGTACAACTGAATGTTTATGTGATTGTGCAATTAGTGATGTGTGTGCAATGTGTGTATTGCATGAAGTGGATACACAGGATAGAACATTAGCATCCAGACGTTTCCGAATCTTGGAAGCAAATGCTAAACTAGAGCATACTATGAGCCGACCTAGATGGTCTCCTCTTAATTAATTGTTTTGTTTAAGCATCTGTATTGAATTATTATTGATGTGAATGTGAATTTGTTAATTCTGGACATTAATAGTCCAAGGAGTTTAATAAATGTGAACATATTGGAAGTGCTTCATTGAATGTGAATGAGCAAGGAATAAGTGATTCTCAACATAACTGTTGAATGCCGAATTTAGGTCTCATGACATGTGAAAGTGAATGCGTAAAGTGAAATAAAGTGACTGATTGATCTTATGTGATTTGATATATTTCATTACATGAATGCATGATAACATAAAGGCAGATGTGACATGAGTAACCAATCTGAAAGAGCTTAAAGCTCGGAATATACACAAGAGCCACATGCTCAGTTGTTAATGTGCCTGGTATCTACAAAGGAATATAGGATAATATCTGAAACAAGCCCGGTATCCACAAGGGATATGGGCCAGTAAAAAGGCACTTGGTCATAACTATAACAATTGGAAGTGAGTCTCATGTGTATTGCATATATAATTGATATGTATGTTTTAAATGATCGAAATAATCTGTTTGACTGCTCTGAATGTGAAGTGTGGAATAAGTGATCAAAGTGTTATGTGATGCTATATGATTATTAGTGAAATGATGTGTATTGTATGATGACATGAAGTGTATGTGAAATTGAAGTATGAACTGTTGTGTTATGTGATATGAGTGAGCCATCAAGGATGGTCCGCTCACTAGATTTGCAAAACTCACCCTAAAATTGCAACATTATTTTTCAGGCTCAGAGGAGTTACCCCGTTAGACCAACTGGAGTCTAACCAATACATACAGATAAGAGTTAAAAGTCAGAATCAATTGTACCTGCATATGTCTACAGTCTTTCTTTGTATTTAAAGAAAATTGTATTCCGCAATTATTTTACAGCATTTATGCGAATTGAAAAGTGTATTGACTGTATGACTTGAAATGTTTTGTATTGGGCTCAGATGATTACTGGAATATATGATGATGTGTTAACTATTTGTAACATTTGCGACTAAAATTGTTTTTGAATAAAATGGGCCGAAAAAGGTTAAATTTTTTATTTTCCGCATATGCGTGTGATATTTTTAAAATTTTTGAATTGAGTATGATCGACTGACTGCCCTAGCGTGCCATCTTGTAGAGTATTTTCTCGAATACCGATGGATTGTTCAAGAATATGCCCTATGAGAATGGGGTGCTACAGTATCAAAGACACAGAGCATGGCTAGAATAAAAGCAACAGCCTTCTTTTCATAAATAGATTCCCATGCAACTAAAAACTTTGTCCAACATGCAATTCCTTGCTTTGATGGTCATTATGATCAATGGAGTATGCTAATGGAAAAGTTCTTGAGATTAAAAGAATATTGGCAAGTTGTCTTATATGAAGTACTAGATTCAATAGTAGCAATGTCAGACGCACAAAAGATAGAGATCAAAAAATGGCTACGAGAGGCAACAATAATAAAAAAAAGTCAACAAGAATACCATAATAATCAATATCAAAGAAAAGGATGAGGACAAGGCTACAATCAAAAATCAAAGTCATTTGATAAGTCCAATTTAAATGTTACACATGTCATCAGTATAGCCATTACTAGTTAGAATGTCAAACCAATATGTCTAAAAGAAACAGTGAAAAATCTCATTCTGTAGAAAAGGAAGAATATGAAGAAGTATCATTGCTAAAAGGTTTGTCATAATAGAGGATACATCTAACAAAAACTTGTGGTACCTAGACTCAGGTTGCATCGATCATATATGTGGTGACAAATCAACATTCTCCAACTTAGATGAGTCGTATCCTGATAAACTAAAATTTGGTAATAACTACAAAATTTATGTTATAAGAAAAGGAAATGTAATAATTCAAACTAAGGGAAGTGTTGATCAAACTATCTCTAATGTTTTGTTTATTCCAGAATTAAAAACAAACATGCTTAGTATTGCCCAACTTTAAGAAAAGGGATATGAAACTTTTATCAAATGAGGAGTAAGTCGAATTTAAGATATAGAAAAATTGGGCTTAATCACTCAAGTCAATATGATAACAAATCGTATGTTTCCACTTTATCTATACCAAACTAATCATTCATAATTTTCAGCAAAATTAAATGATGCAACATTACTACGACATTTTTGATATATGCTTCAAAATTTTGGTGGACTAAGAACACTACAACATAAGTGTATGATGACTGGTCTTCCTCAAATAATAACTCCTTCTAGTGTTTGTAAAGTCTGCACAATCAGTAAATAATATTGTAATCCATTTCTGAAAGGAACTCCTAAAGGGCAAAGGTTGTATTGGAGCTAGTTTATTATGATTTTTGTGGGCCAACAAAACTTTGTTCTAATAGAGGTAAAAGATATTTAATCAACTTCACTAATGATTTCAATGAAAAAAATATGAATAAATTTCTTGCTGGAGAAATTTGAAGCCTTTACAGTTTTCAAAAACTTTAAAATGTTTGTTAAGAAAGAAGTTCACAACTCGATAAAAATACTTCGAACTGATTGGGGAAGAGAGTATGAGTTGGAAGAATTTGCAAATATTTGTGATAACTATGGAATCAAGGGGCAACTTACAGCAACAACATACTTGCCCATCAAAACGGTATTTTTAAAATGAAGAATTGCACAATCTTTAATATAGTGAGAAGCAATTTGACAAAGAGTGGAGTTCCGAGAAATTTATAGTCTGAAGCAGTCAATTGGAGGGCTCATATACTAAAAAAAAGTCTTATATTTGATACTCAAAATATGACTCTAGAGGAAGCATAGAGTGGATGAAAGCCAAGTCTTAATCACTTCATAATTTTTGCATTTATAAACTAGATGACAAGAGAGAAATTTGTGTTTTTCTTGGTGTTAGTGATCAGTAAAAAGCCTATAAATTATATAATCCCAACACTAAGAAAATTTTTATTAGCCATAATGTGATACTTTATAAAGATGTAACTTGGTCGTGCAATACAAATGGAGTTCAATAACATATTCTAGTGGATGTTGAAGATGAAAAACAACAGCTAGAGGAAAATGAAACATTACAAACTCCAACTTCCACACAAGAAGAGGAAAGACGTCAATGTCATAAAAAGAGACCAATATAGATGTCAGATTATGAGGTAACCAAAATTAATTAGTTTAATGATCCACTCACTCATTTTGCTCTGTTTTCTGATGATGACCTCATAAATTTTGCAGATGTTGTTAAAGAATTAAAGTGGAGAAATGTTATGGATGTGAAGATTGCAACCATTGACAAAAATAATACTTGGGAGCTTTATGATCTTCCAAAGGGTAATAAAATAATTGGTGTGATGTGGGTTTAGAAGATAATCTAAAAGAAAATGGAGATTAGCACAAGGTGCAACTTGTGGCCAAAGGGTATAAGCAAGAATTTGGAGTCGATTAGAAATTAGTCTTTGCTCTAGTTACATGATATGATACAATTTGATTGATAATTGCAATAGTAACGCCAAAACTCTTGGCTTATCTTTTAGCTAGATTTGAAATCGACTTTCTTACATAGAGACTTGGAAGAACATGTATTTGTCAATTAACCACCTGGTCATATTAAGAAGGATGATAAGCATAAAGTGTATAAATTAAAGAAAGCTTTTTATGTACTAAAACAAGTCCTATGTGTTTGGTATATTCACATTGAGACCTATTTTTGAAAATATGGTTTTCACAAGTGTCCAAATGAGCACACATTTTTTGTTAAAACAGAATACGAAGGGAAAATGTTTATTGTTTGCTTATATATAGATGATCTTATATTTATTAGAAATGATGCTCTCATGTTTGAAAAGTTTAAAAGGTTTATGATGGTTCAATTTGAAATGTCTGATTTTGGTATGATGCATTATTTTCTTGGTCTCAAGGTAGTTTTTTTTTTTGAAACGGTCTCAAGGTAGTTTAGTATAATGCTAGAATATCAATATCCTAAAAGAAGTATACATGGGAAATCTTGGACATATTTCAAATGAAAGAATGTAATCATATAAGGACACCAATGTTTGGATTGAAGTTAAACAAGGATCATGAAGAGAAGAAGGTGGACAACACACTTTGCAAACAAATTGTGGGTAGTTTGATATATTTAACTACAACAAGACCTGATATTATGCACTTTGTAAGTATGATCAGTAAGTACATGGAGAATCCAATATAAAAGCATCTCTTAGCTTCCAAGAGAATCCTTTATTATTTATAGGAACTAGAGATTGTGAGCTATTCTATAAGAAGGGCATAAGGTCATATTTAATTAGATTTATTGATAGCGATTACATTAGAAATCAAAATGATAGAAAAAGTACTTCAGGTTATGTTTTCATACTGGGCTCAAGAGTTGTTTTACATTCATTTAAGAAGAAAACAATTGTTACTTTATCATCTATTGAAGCTGAATTTGCGCAACAACTTCAAGTGCTTGTCAAGGTATTTGATTAAAGAAAATTATTGAAGAATTGCATTTGAAGCAAAAGGAACCTACTATAATTTATTGTGGTAATAACTCAAGCAATAAACTTTGATGCTTAAACTGATTACTTGGAAGATTACTTGGTGTTTGTCAAGTTTGAGAGAGGGCACTTTGATGCTTAAACTGATTGTCAAAATATGAGTTTAAGAGAGGAAATGTTAAGTAAAATCAATAATGCTAAAGTTGTACTACTGTATAGGAATTCCTTATTCAGCTATCCTGGTCTATATAATTCCTTTACAAGTTTTAGGAACCAGTTCTACTTTTTCTCAATTAGTTGCCAATATAGCCTATATAGATGCTTCTCTACTGAATGAATAAATCAAGTTTTACTCTAACTCTACTTTTCTTCCTTGTCTTACTGTGAAACTTTACATTGCAACAAATTTTCCTAGGTTTGTAGCAGTAGATCTGCTGATAATGGGCATGTCATCTTGACATAATTTTATCAATGTTATTTCTCTAAGTTCTAATCCTTTTAATATGCAGTATGTATCATGTAACATGGCAATATTATCTTTTTACGTTCAAATTGTAGTACCAAAACAAAATATTCTAGTTGAAAGTCATTTTCGAGAGTAGCATATCTAATTTCATAATGTGATCAATTAGTAAATGTACTGCAAGAGCATTCGTTAAACTTGTTCAAGGGCTCTCTCGGGAAGAGGTCGGGGAAGTGAAAATTTTACTATTCTTGGACTGCGAATATGTGCAGTTCTGGACTCGTGTGAAAATGGCCCAAGTGGCATAATTCTAAAAGCAATTAGTTTTGGATTTCTAATTTCTAATTTTTCGTTTTTAAATTTGGTAAAAATATTTATTTGTTTCATATTTTTATTTTTATTTTTATTTCTAAGTTTTGATGATTTATGAAAATCAGTAAAATTTATTTTTATTTTTACTTTTACTTTTGTTCTTTTATAATTTAGTATTAGTGAAATATATTATATAATTATTTAATATTAGTTACTATTAAAATTAAAATTATTTAATTAATTTTAGTAATTATATTTTTAAAATTTTAAATATTTATATAATAGCTATATTTAAAATTAAAGTATCTAAAAAAGGATAAACTTCAAATAAAATTGGAATTACAAATTGAAATATATATTAGCAAAATAGACATTAGTCTATAAGTAGACTCTTGATCACTTATTAAATATTTTAAATAAAATATAATAAATATTTATCAACAAAGTGTAAGAAATCAAAAAAATTATTTAGTATATTTATATTTTATTTAATATTTAATATTTTATATTTTATTATTATTATTATTATTATTATTATTAGATGTGTAAATACATTAATATTAATAAAAAAATTATTTTTAAAAACAAAATCACAAAGTGAAAATAAAAAATTGCAAAAAAATAAATAGAACCAAATATTTCAATCCTTTCGTTACCCGACGTTTCTCACTCAACCCATAAGACTTTAGGCAATGGAGCTTTCAATATCATATTTTATACTATTCCCAATATGTTAAACAGCTGTATACATCCTATCCCTTTTCAGTGAATTTGCTCAAAAGATGCCTTTCCTCTAATTCGTTTGAAATTGGCATCAATTAACATCAATGCGTTTGCAATTGGAATAAGACAGAAAATAGAAAACAAAGAAAAGGACTCGACAGTTCTGTATGGTAATGCTTACGTGCAAGAGAACTAGTGACGCAATTATTCATGTGGACCAATCTCTAATTTGGTAGTCCCAGTAAATAAACAAGCTACTGAGGGGACCTCTGCAGCCTATTATATCCTTTCTATGCCCTTGTCAGGTATATCTACATAACTGCATTGGGTTGTGTCTGCTCTTGGGTTAGAGCACCGTGTTCTGGTTTAATTACATTGGGTTGTGTTTGTGCTTGGGTTAGAGTATCATATTTTCGTGTGATGTTCTAATCTTATGCCATTTAATTTTATCTACATATTTATATGGTACCTATTTTCTTAAAATGTTCTAACCTTGTATCATTTAATTTTATTCACATATTTATATGGTACTTATGTAAATATGTGGATAAGGTTTAATGAAATAAGAAAAGAACTGATTAACTAAAACAGAAGATCTAACCTCCTGTACTTAACTATAATAGGAAGTTATAATTCGTATAGCTGTTAGTTTATGTCTTTGTTGCCAATTAATTGGATGCAAATTAATGTATGACATTATTTTGAGTTAAAGAAAAAGTATTTTTTATCTTTGTGTATTAATTTAATTAATATTTTATGTTTTAATCCTAAATATAAAATCCTTAGAATAATTATTGTGTAAATGAAATTATGATGAGATCATAATTATGAGATTCAATTTACACTTATGTGTTATTCCATAAATGTTCATAATTATAGTTTTATCAAGACTGGATATTGTTAAAACAGTAAAACTAGCGCACAATATGTTTCTTTCTTATGAAAAAAGTAATTGATCTCATAAATTAAAGTATAGAGATACTTAAACTAATATGTGAGTGATTATTAGAGAATAAGTCACTGAACTGACCTGATTATGAGAATTTCGGATGGAATATTACTTATATGTCTATGGATTATCTCATAATGATAGTTGTATAATTGATCTTCAAACTTGAGATTACCAAGGTATCTAGTGTGAGAATTACTGTGTTTTAATGCTATTTATGAATCGTCCTAAGATAATTCAGTCGGTAGTAATTGGATACAGTATGAACTATATACACTTGAGATTACCAAGGTATCTAGTGTGCGAATTATTGTGTTTTGATGCTATTTATGAATCGTCCTAAGATAATTCAGTCGGTAGTAATTGGATACAGTATGAACTATATATAGATAGCTGAGTAAGTCAATATAGGATTTGTCACTCTAAAGTAATTAGAGAGAATATTCTACTGTTCTTGATTAGTAATGATTTATGGAATTCTCTAGCCAGAGTGAATTGATATATGAAATGGAGTTTTCAAATTTCAATTATAAATCAATTACTAATTAGCAAGAACGAACATGATTGGATGATAAGAGTAGACATTATATCTATACTCTATCCAATTAGAATATTGAATAACGAAATGATTAAATTATACATTATAGCCACGCATGAACATGTTAAGTCAATCACTTTGACATTCCTGATATTTGGATAATCATGACATGTTGCTAAACGTTAATCATGATTTATTATTATAAATTATTTAATTGGATAATTAAAGATAAATTAAAAGAAGTTTTAATTTATCCAATTCTAATTGTGAATTAGAATTATAATTTATAATCATTGCCAATTTATTAG
>JAOQMQ010000007.1:15526152-15554156 GCA_027563845.1 Erythroxylum subrotundum
AATGAGTAAACTCATGATCATATAAATTTAGAGGCAGGGTTAGGAATAATATATGTGATATATTTTTGGCAAAAGTTATCACCTAACAGTTCTAGGAGTCACATGAGATGTGATTGAAAAGTTATTTTCTACTTAATTTATTTTTAGTTGGTTTGTTGTGCAAACTCAAGATCAATTAATTTTAAATAGGATCCTAGCCCACTAAGAAATTATTTGATAATTTTTCGATATAACAGTGAGGGCTATTATTTTTAAGAAAATAGTGAGAGTAATCAAATATTTTAAAGTCCTTATTTTATTTTATTTTTGGATATAAACTAATATATGCTCCTTTTATGTTTTTCGGTTATTGAATTTGAAAATGAGTACCATCCTGACATTAAGGAGCATCATGGATGCTAACAAGCTGACTGGACCCAACTTTTCGGACTGGCTACGAAACTTAAGAATAGTTCTAAGGCAAGAGAAGAAGTTGTACATTCTTGATACTCCTACTCTATCAGAACCTTGTTCAGATGCAAATGATGAAGATTAGGAGAAATATCAGTGTTATATTGATGACGTTGAACAAGCCACATGTGTGATGTTAGCTAGCATGTCTCCTGAACTTTAGAGGCAGCATGAGAACATGGATGCACCTATTATTATACTGCATCTTAAGGAGTTATTTGGTGCACAAAGTAGGGTGGAAAGATATCAAATCTCCAAGGCACTATTTCAATGCAAGATGACAGAAGGATCTTCAATCAACCTTCATGTGCTGAAGATGATTCGGTATATTGAAAAATTGGCCCAATTAGGTTTTGTCATGGACCACGAGTTAAGTGTTTATCTGGTGCTGCAGTCTATGAACTCGAACTTTTCACAGTTCGTCATGAATTTCAACATGAATTAGAAGGACATGACGTTGCTTGAACTGTTGAACATGTTTAAGATTGCGGAAGGGTGCCTTAAGAGGGAACCCAGTTCTGTAATTGTTGTCAGTTCTTCTAAAAGCAAGAAAAAGGGCTTTAAGAAGAATAATAATAAAAAACGGAAGGCTTCTACTAATGTAGTAAAGGCCAAAGGAGGTATCAAGAAGAAGAGCAATGATAAGGGCATATGTTTTCATTGCGGAGTCAACGGACATTGGAAGAAGAGCAATGATAAGGGCATATGTTTTCATTGCGGAGTCAACGGACATTGGAAGAGGAACTGTCTATCTTATCTTGCTAACCTGAAAGATAAGAAGCTTAAGGAAGTTGTCTCTTCAGGTATGTTTATGATTGAGATCAATCTTTCTACTTCTATTTCACAATCTTGGGTATTAGATACCGGATGTGGTTCTCACATTTGTAACAATGTGCAGGTACTGAGACAGTAGAGCGTTGAGAAAAGGCGAAGTGGACTTATGAGTCGGTAATAGAGCAAGAGTTGCTGCATTAGCTATTGGAACTTATAGTTTAGCTTTAACTTCTAGTTTTGTACTTCAACTAAATAATTGTTATTATGTTCCTGTTATCACAAGAAACATTATTTCTATTCCATGTTTGGACATGAATGGTTTTGTCTTCAATATTAAGAATAACAGTTGTTCTCAACAAATGGTTTGTATGAATTAGATTTTGAAAGACCAATTCTACAAATAAATAGCAAGAAAAGGAGATTAAGTGACCAAAATCCTTCTTATTTATGGCATTGTAGGTTAGGTCATGTTAATGAAACAACATCACTAAGTTACATAAAGAAGGATATTTATATCCTTTCAATTATTAATCATATGAAATTTGTGAATCTTGTTTAATGGGTAAAATGACCAAACTTCCCTTTAGTGGAAAGGGACAACATACTAATGAGTTGTTAGAGCTTATACATTCAAATGTATGTGGCCCTATGTCTACTCAAGCTAAAGGTGGATTTTCATATTTCATAACATTCACAGATGACCATTTAAGATATGGTTATGTGTATTTAATGAAATACAAGTCTGAAGCATTTGAAAAGTTCAAAGAATTTAGACTTAAAGTAGAGAAACAAACTGGCAAAACTATTAAGAAACTTAGATCAGATCGAGGTGGTGAATACTTAGACCACAAGTTTCTTGGTTACTTGAAAGAGAATGGGATTCTCTCACAATGGTCTCCTCCTGCAACTCCACAACATAATGAAATTTCTGATAGGAGAAATCGTACACTATTAGATATGGTACGTGTTAAGTGACCGTTTCATCACAATAGGTTAAGTTGTTGAGTGAGGCCAACTTAATTGGTGTTATATATTCACTAATGCACCCCCTCAAGTGAAAGCCCTTTGGGCTTGAAACTTGCACAGGCTCAATCTACCTTGTGCTGAATAATAGGTGGGTGGTAGGATTTCAACTCACGACCACTTGGTCACAAAGGCTCTGATACCATGTGAAGTGACCGTTTCATCACAATAGCTTAAGTTATTGTGTGAGGCCAGCTTAATTGGTGTTATATATTCACTAACACACCCCTTCAAGTGAAAACCCTTTGGGCTTGAAACTTGCACAGTACGTACCATGATGAGTCATGCAGTCCTTCCTATGTCCTTTTGGGAATACACAATTGAAACCACAATATATCTTCTAAGCAAAGTTCCATCCAAATCGGTTGATAAGACACCATGTGAGATATGGACTAGTAGAAGCCTGGATTATCACACTTAAAGATTTGGAGAAGTGAAGCGTACTATATCTGATAAGCTTCAAGCTAAATCAGATAAATGCAAATTTGTGGGATATTCGAAATAGAGTTTTGATTATCAATTTTATCATCCTCTTGTGCAAAAGGTATTTGTCTCAAGACATGCTATATTCTTACAAAGATAATTTATTCTTAAAGAAAGTAGTGGGAGTGATGTGGAACTTAGAGAAGTTCTAGAACTACAAACTCACATCCAAATGGAACAAGAACCACATTTTATACATTAAATGTACAATCAATAGTTCATGAAACACATAGTCCGCGACGATCTGGAAAGGTACGTCATCCTCCTGTTATATTAGATCTACATATAGAAAAAGGAAGTGATGATGCTTTACTTATGAATGACGAACCTACTGATTTTAAGGAAGCAATGTCAGGCATCAATTCTTTAAAATGGCAAGAAGCCATGAAATCCAAAATAGAATCCATGTATACTAACCAAGTATGGACTTTGGTGGATGCACTTAAAGGTATAATACCTATTGGGTGCAAATGGACTTTTAAGAGAAAAACTGATATGGATGGAAATGTACATACTTACAAAGCAAGGTTGGTGGCAAAAGGTTACAGACAAAAATAAGGAGTTGATTTTGATGAAACTTTTTCGCCAGTAGCAATCCTTAAATCCATAAGGATTTTATTGGCTATAGCTGCATACCATGATTATGAAATTTGGCAAATGGATGTCAAAACAACATTTCTCAATGGAAATTTGCAAGAGGATGTGCATATGACACAACTGGAGGGTTTTGAATCCAAAGAATTTCCTGATCAAGTATGCAAGCTATAAAGGTCCATTTATGGACTGAAGCAACCGTGGAGTTGGAACATCCGTTTTGATGAAACAATCAAAGAGTTTGATTTTATAAAAAAATATGGATGAACCTTATGTTTACAAGAAGGTAAGTGGGAGTGCAGTCATTTCCTTAGTGCTTTATGTGGATGACATATTGCTTATTGGAAATGACATTTCAATGCTCCAGTCTATTAAGATATGGTTATCTAAGAACTTTTCCATGAAGGATATGGGAGAAGTAGCTTATATACTAGGTATAAAGATCTATCGAGATAGATCAAAAAGATTGCTTGGATTATCTCAATCCACTTACATAAATAATGTGCTAAAGAGGTTTAGCATGGAGAATTCCAAGAGGAGATTCTTACCCATATCGCATGGGATCTCTATCTCACAGATTGTGTGTCCAAAGACAAAAAAGGAGAGAGATAAAATGGATTGTATTCCATATGCTTCGATAATTTGATCAATCATGTATGCGATGCTATGTACTAGACCAGATGTTGCTTATGCTTTGAGCATAACAAGCAGATATCAAGCTAATCCCGATGAGGGTCACTGAACAATTGTGAAAAACATCTTGAAGTACTTGAGAAGACTAAAGATATTTTCTGATCTATGGAGGAACTGAGCTGAGAGTTTAGGGTCATTCGAGTACTAGTTTCTAGTCTGATCAAGACGATAGTAAATCACAGTCAGGGTATATTTTTACTCTTTGTGGTGGTGCAGTTAGTTAAAAGAGTTTCAAACAACCAACCAGCGCAGTTTCAACAACTGAATCTTAGTATATTGTAGTTTCTGAGACAGCGAAGCAAGGAGTTCATCATTGAACTTGGAGTTATTCCTAGCATTGTTCATCTGATAGTAGTGTACTGTGACAACAATAGTGCTATTGCACAAGCAAAGGAACTCAGGTCTCATCAACGGTCCAAACATGTACTCAGGAAGTTTCACTTGATCAGGGAGATAGTGGAGCAGAAAGACATAGCATTGGAGCGAGTGTCCACTGAAGAGAATCTAGCAGATCCTCTTATAGCATTAGAGTAAATTCCCACTAAAGAGAATCTAGCAGATCCTCTTACTAAGCCATTGTCTCAAAAGAGACATGATCGACATATGGACGGATATAGTATTAGATTTTTAGGGGATCAACTTTAGTACAAGTGGAAGATTGTTACTTTATGCTCTTGCAGCCGATCAATTGGATGCAAATTAATGTATGACATTATTTTGAGTTAATGAAAAGGCATTATTTATCTTTATGTATTAATTTAATTAATATTTTGTGTTTTAATACTAAAGATAAAATCCTTGGAATAATTACTGTGTATAGGTGATTATTAGAGAATAAGTCATTGAACTGACCCGATTATGAGAATTTCAAATGGAATATTACTTATATGTCTATGGATTATCTCATAATGATGGTTGTATAATTGATCCTTAGACTTGAGATTACCAAGGTATCTAGTGTGAGAATTACTGTGTTTTGATGCTACTTATAAATTATCATATGATAATTCAATTGGTAGTAATTGGATACAGTATGAACTATATATAGATAGTTGAGTAAGTCAATATATGATTAATCACTCTAAAGTAATTAGAGAGAATATTTTACTATTCTTGATTAATAATGATTTATGAAATTCTCTAGCCAGAGTGAATTGATATTTGAAATGGAGTTTTCAAATTTCAATTATAAATCAATTATTAATTAGTAAGAACGAATATGATTGGATGATAAGAGTAGACACCATATCCATACTCTGTTCAATTAGAATATTGAAAGACGAAAAGATTAAATTATACATTACAGCCATGCATGGACATGTTAAGTCAATCAACTTGACATTCTTGATATTTGGGTAATCATGACATGTTGCTAGACATCAGTCATGATTTATAATTATGAATTATTTAATTAGAGAATTAAAGATAAATTAAAAGATATTTTAATTTGTCCAATTCTAATTGTGAATTAAAATTATAATTTATAATCATTTCTAATTTATTGGGAACCTAATAGGTCACACATCAAAAAGCAATTTGTGAAAGAAAAATTAATTTAATTAAGTTAGACTTAATTATAAAGTTTGAGAAACTTTAGGGATCAAATATGAGATATTTGATTTTATTAAAATTAAATTAATTAGAATTAGAATTTGATTTTAATTATAATTAAAGAGATTTAATTTTAATAAAAAGACTCTTATGATTTTTTCTATTTAAAGGGAAGAGCTTTTTAGAAGCTGGCACTTTTTGTCTTCTTCCTCTCAAATCAATTTGAGAATTGCTCTGTGGATACTATCAAAGGCTGGACACTTGAACAGCTCGTGATTGATCAATCGGAAAAATTTTCAAAGATTTTTCAACAGAAAAGCGAACAAGGTACGATTGCTAAATTGTTTATGTTTTATTCAAGTTTATTCACTTATCGGGATCTACTCGGAATCTATAAAATTTTTGTTTTCCGCTACACCCATGATTTGATTGCGATCGGATTCCAACAATAGTTGCCTACCATTTTATCAGTTTAACCACCGAAACACCAGTATATATGTATATATTAACGGTATCAGAGTCCTCATATATTTCGTACCTTCTCTATTACTAAAATTCCAGTCACAAACAATAAGAGAATACATGGAATTAACATAAAAAACAATGGTATTTATGTTTGATAATAAGTTGAGTTAAGTATATTCTGATTTTTTTTATAATTTCATATTCGATTTAAAATTCAATTAAATTTATTAAAAATGTGAGTTTATTTTATATTTTATTTATTAATTTTAAAGATTAAATCCATGTAATACGTAACGAGACCTTACTTACGTATCTCAGATTGAGCGTGAAAAGGAAATAAACGAAGAAATGCCAAAAATACCTGATTTCGGTTCTTCATAACTTTAAACGAGCTTTCTGAAGCTAAAACGAGTACGAATCCACCTCCATTTTTACAGGAATTACTCACCGGGACGCGATCAACGTCTTTCTATAGTTTTCTCAAAGCGTAAGCTCTCTTAATGGGATAGAGAATCTTGATACTTACGAATATCATGAGCAACTGTAGGAGACCTTAACCTTTATATATAACATTTATATAGAGTTTTCTCATCACATGCCCGATATGATTCCGATCCATGCTAATCAGGATCTATTGTTCTCCCGAATTTTGACTTATTGACTTAGATCATTTATTGAGCCACTTTATTATCTTTATCCGGATCAAATTATGTAACTTAACTAATAAGTTATTAAAAAACTAAAAATTACAATTAAATATTACCCACCTTTGTAGAAAATGTCAAACAATCCAACCCTTTTTGCCACCACCAATGGGCTAAGTGTTCGTTTTGATATGATAGCATTCCAATAAAGTTTGCAGGTGTACTCTTTTGAATTCTCGACGTTGAATATTTTAGAATTGAGAAAATCGCTCTCAGTATGTGAACGAGGAAAATGCCTTTGGTTAGACAAATCCATGACATAACAATGCTCCTTTCAAATTACTGAGTACAAACTTTGACAACATTCGTTTACAAAGATATTATTGTAATACCATATTTTTAAAGGCATTTATACGCTTCGTTAATTAGTAGTTGTTAAGCCACGATGCTCCTCTCGGTCACGTAAACCAAATCCCAAATATGTGGGATGAGGTGGGACATAAGTTGCATGCAGTAGTTCGTTGAGAGTTTGACATCATTTATTTCCGTTAGTTATGCTCTGTTTTACGTGAGTTACGCTCTGTTTTACGTGAGTTAAGTTCCAATTGTTGGTTGTAAGTTTTCCTTGTATTTCGGTTTGTTTGTTCATGGTTGTGCTTATTTAAGCAGCCAATACTATCGTCAATGGGATATCAAGTATTAGATTTTTTAAAAAACTGTGGTTTATTTCTCACCCAAAGAGAAAGTTGTTAACGGTAACGTCAATCGCAATTATTGGGACCTATCATTGGTATCAGAGCCATAGGAACTAACAAGGAGCGTATTGGGCACTTAGAGTTTGGACTTGGTGCAGTTCAAGAAGGACTACAGCGGATGGAGGAAGCTCCTAATCGGATTTTGACTATGTTGGTCATTAATCAAGAGAACCCCAACCATGGTAATCCACAGCGAGAAGGAAATGATGGGGATCGACAAAACGTCTCCTTCAAATCAGTAAGGTGGGAATTCCATCGATTTGCAGGAGATGACCCAACCGAGTGGTTCAATCGCGTCGAACAATTCTTTGAATACCAAGGTACTCCTGAAACCCAAAAGGTTTCCATAGCTGCTTACCATCTTGAAGGGGAAGCAAATCAGTGGTGGCAATGGCTTCATCAGACGTTACAGGAAGAGGGACATGTGATTTCATGGGAGAGGTTCCAAGAGGAATTATGGGCTCGCTTCGGACCATCAGAATGTGAAGACTTTGATGAAGCTCTCTCAAAGATCAAACAACTGGGGACATTACGAGATTACCAACGTGAATTCGAGAAGCTCGGCAACAAGGTTCGTGGATGGATACAGAAGGCATTGGTAGGTACGTTTGTGGGCGGCTTAAAAACTGAAATTTCTGATGGAATTCGGATGTTTAAACCAAAAACTCTTAAGGAGGCCACTGATTTAGCGTGGATGAAAGAAGAGCAGCTCGCACGACAACGGTGATTCATGCGACCACCACCTACAAGAGCCCCTCTAGCTCTTCCCCAACCCACTCGTGTGGGTCCGGCTACTCCAGTTGTTCCAGTATGACGTTTATCTTAGGAGGAGATGCAGAAGAAACGAGCGCAGGGCCTTTGATTTAACTGCAACGAACGATTTAAGGCTGGGCATCGATGTCAAAAGCTGCAGCTATTTCTTTTGGATGGCTACGCAGGTGATATGATCTGTGAGGATGTCACTGACCAACAAACGAAAGAAATCGATCATGGAGACGATACGGGAGAGGTACACAAACTTGAACCAGAGCCAGAAATCACCTTACATGCGTTGACAGGATGGGCGGGCCCAAGAACGATGCGTATGACAACGAAAATGGGTTCTCTCGAAGTAGTGATGCTGATCGACAGTGGGTCAACACATAACTTCATCAATGATCATTTGGCAAGCATGCTGCGATTACCAGGGGTACCAACGGAAACATTTACTGTTCGGGTGGCAAATGGAGAGCTTTTGAAGTGTCAAGGACGTTTTGATAAGGTAATGGTGAATTTACAAGGAACTGAGTTTTATCTCACACTCTTCTCACTGCCGTTATCAGGTCTTGATCTTGTGCTTGGCATTCAATGATTGAAAATGTTGGGTTCTATGGTTTGTAATTGGAAGCAATTAACCATAGACTTCATCTGGAATAATCAAGCCTGAAGGTTGCAAGGATTGGGTGAACAATCTATTCAGGAGGCAACATTAAAAGAAATCTCAAAAGAGTATCGATGGGGCCAAACAATATTTGCGGTATGCTTCCCTTCGACCACAGAGGACATCTTACATGGTACAATTTGTGGCGTGGAGCATCCAGATTTGCAGCAAGTATTACAAGAGTACAAAGACATGTTCCAAGAGCCCTCATGCATACCACCTGTGCATGAAGTAAACCACTGCATTACACTCAAGGAGGGCACTGAACCGATTAACGTACATCCTTACCGACACGCTCATTTTCAGAAAGAAGAAATCGAAAAGCAGGTGCAAGAGATGCTGAATTCGGGACATATACGTGCTAGCATTAGTCTGTTTTCGTCACCAGTTTTACTCGTTAAAAAAAAGATAGTAGTTAGCGATTTTGCACGGACTACCGCGCATTAAATAATGCCACCATCAAAGACCGTTTGCCCATTCCAACAGTGGACGACATATTGGCTGAATTATACGGCGCCTCATATTTTACAAAATTGGATTTGCGAGCTGGATATCACCAAGTAAGAGTAAATCCTCCTAATATTCCTAAGACTGCTTTTCGTACTCATAATGGCCATTACGAATATCTTGTCATGCCTTTTGGCCTTTGTAATGCACCTTCCACATTCCAAGCCATCATGAACACTATATTTCGACCTCACCTGTGAAAGTTCATTTTGGTTTTTTTTGACGATATTCTCATCTATAGTTCTACATAGGACAAGCATGTACAACACGTTGCCAAAACCTTGGAGATTTTGAGGCAGCACAAATTTTTTGCTAAGGCAAGCAAATGCGTTTTTGGACAACAAGAATTGGAGTATTTGGGGCATATAATAACACCTCAAGAAGTGAAGGTTGATGATAAAAAATTGCAGCTATGCTCGCGTGGCCCCGACCTACTAACATTTCTGAATTGCGTGGTTTTTTAGGCTTGACAGGATACTACCGGAAGTTTGTGCAAAATTACGACATCATTGCTCGGCCCCTCACCAACCTACTCAAGAAAAGGAAGTACGGGTGGCATGAAGAGGCTAAAACAACCTTCTCGATGCTTAACCAAGCAATGACCACCACCCCCACTTTAGCTATGTCTAATTTCAATGATTCTTTCACCATTGAAACCGATGCTTCGGGCAATAGAATCGGCGCAATTTTAACTCAACAGGGTAAGCCGATTGCTTATATGAGTCGTGCGCTTGGAGTCACAAAAAAATCATGGTCAACCTATGCCAGAGAAATGCTTGCTATTGTGGAAGCCATACGTTTATGGAGACCTTATTTATTGGGAAGGAAATTTTTCATCCAAACCGACCAGCGTAGCATGAAGTATTTTATGGATCAACGTGTGGCGACACCAGAGTAGCAAACGTGGGTGGCAAAATTAATGGGCTACAATTATGAAATTATTTATCATCCAGGCCACGAGAACTCTGCTGCAGACGCCCTCTCACGTAAACCAAACAACCCTGTACTCCATCATCTACACGTAGCTGTTGTCACTTTATGGGAGGAGATTAAAGAGGCTTATATAAGGGACACTTATATTCAGTCAATAGAGCAGGTGGCCAAGGCTCAACCCAAAGGACCATATTCACAATGCCAAGGACTTTGGTTATTTAAGGGGAGAGTGGTAATTCCTTCCTGTAAGGCGTTGCGCACTAAAATACTACAAGAGGCACATGACACCAAAATAGGAGGGCATTCAGTGTCTTACGAACGTTCAAACGGTTAGCTCAGCAATTCTACTGGCCTAAAATGCACCAAGCAGTTCGGGAATATGTCAAGCATTGTGTGGTATGTCAGCAAATGAAGACTAAAACACTTTCCCCTGTCGGACTCCTGCAACCTTTGCCCATTCCGTGCCAAGTATGGGACGATATCACTCTCAACTTCGTTGAAGGCTTACCGACATCCCACGGAAAGGATACAATTTTGGTAGTTATCAACAGGTTAAGTAAATTTGCTCATTTCTTAACTTTAACTCATCCTTTTACTGCTAAGGGAGTGGCTGAAAAATTTGTTGATGGGGTCGTCAAATTACATGGTCTTCCTAGATCAATCATTAGTGATCGGGACCCCGTTTTTATCAGTCGCTTTTGGCAAGAATTTTTCCAAATGTTAGGTACCAAGCTAAAACTAAGCTCTGCGTATCATTCGCAAACCGACGGACAGACGGAAGTAGTCAATCATTGTGTAGAGCAGTGCCTCCGCTGTTTTGTTCACCAATGGCCACGCAAATGGAGTATCTATATTCCCTGGGCAGAGCTATGGTACAATACGACGTACCATGCATAGACCCCATTCCAAGCGCTGTATGGTCGTTTACCTCCTCTCCTTCCTAATTACCATAATGGTGATTCATTGGTACATGAGGTAGACCTGAGTCTTGTGTCCAGAAATGAGTTGTTGCGTCAATTAAAGGCAAATTTAAAGACTTCCATTAATCGTATGAAGCAGGAAGTGGATCAAGGCCGGAGGGATGTGACTTTCGAAGTAGGAGATATGGTACTTCTCAAGCTGCATCCCTACCGATAACAATCAATTTTTAAACGTGTCCACCAGAAGCTTGCTAGATGAACGAGGAAAATGCATTTGGTTAGACAAATCCATGACATAACAATGCTCCTTTCAAATTACTGAGTACAAACTTTGACAACAGTCGTTTACAAAGATATTATTGTAATACCATATTTTTAAAGGCATTTATACACTTCGTTAATTAGTAGTTGTTAAGCCACGATGCTCCTCTCGGTCACGTAAACCAAATCCCAAATATGTGGAATGAGGTGAGACATAAGTTGCATGCAGTAGTTCGTTGAGAGTTTGACGTCATTTATTTCCGTGAGTTATGCTCTGTTTTACGTTAGTTAAGTTCCAATTGTTGGTTGTAAGTTTTCCTTGTATTTGGGTTTGTTTGTTCATGGGTGTGCTCATTTAAGCAGCCAATACTGTTGACAATGGAATATCAAGTATTACATTTTTAAAAAAATTGTGATTTATTTCTCACCTAAAGAGAAAGTTGTTAACGTTAACGTCAATCACAATTGGTTTTTTTTTTTTTGAAATGTCAATCACAATTGTTGGGACCTACTATCAGAGTGTAATTCTTACTTTTGGGTGGCGTTTCTCACTTTAAATTGGTGACGTATCATCCAAGTTAAAGTCCTGTTGCAGTCAAGACCGAATCTATCGATTAATCGAACGGATCGAGTATCTCAAGGTGAAGCTTAAAAGTCATAACTGGAGAAAATAAGAGCCCACGTTAAGTAGAGCAGTAATAGTGGTAGTACTGTATGCTATATGCTATATAGTGACGAATAAGACCAAAGAGACCCTACTGTATTAAGACGATTAAGGGGAGCGTCCAACTTCATCGGGGACCAAAGACAAGGCTTAATGCTGTAATATTCACATGATCTACGGAGTTTTAATTTTAGGTGAGGTCCGGACTATATGCACATGGTCTTGTCTAAGTCTAACAGGGTAGGATGATAGCTAAGTTTGAGGGGGCACCTTGCCCAGTTAGGACAACCGAACGATGAAGATTTGTATAACTCAAAGACATTGAAAATGAAGGCACCTTGCCCAATTAGAACAACCGAACGATGAAGATTTGTATAACTCAAAAACATTGAAAATGAAGGGTATAGGAGATTATATATAGTCGTCTTCTTTGGTCATTATACTGTACCATGCGTATTCACTTAAATTTGTCACGGGATAGCATGTCAAACTTGAGGGAACAAGCATGGACAGCACTAACGCTAGATTATATATGTATTTAAATTTTGATTAAACATAATTTATATTCTTATTTTAAATTTTATAAAAACATAAAATTTTGTTTTTATAAATGTTGTTTTAAAGCTAGCTCCTACGAGGACCAGGAGGATCCCTTGGTCTTGTTCTTGTGTTACCATATACTTAAGGTATACTTAAGCTTGATAACGACGGAATAAGATCCTCTATCCAATTTTATGGTGTTTTATTGTGTCCAGTAAATATCAACCATTCATTTATATGGAACCCGTATAAATGAATAGTTGAGATTCACTGAAAACAATAAGACACCATAAAAACTGGACAGAAGATCTAGACTCTGAAAACGACACCTTTCATTCTTACGCTTGGCTTCAATATCTGACACGGCAGCTCCTATGACTTTCCAAGTTCCAGTTAATATCGCTGATTTTAGTCTACACATATCATATTCTTTTGGTTGAACTACTTTCAAGCACAATTCCTCTTCATCTTAATAGTTATTGCCTTTAACAACTCCAATGTACCACCCCTAGTATCCATAACCATTCAAGAGCTTTTTTCAACAACAAAAAAAAAAAAAAAACCATTCAAGAGCCTTCATTCAACAGCATATTTAAGTTTGAAGACAGAACAGTAACACGATTCTTATTATTAAGTACAGAAGGGCCAGTCAACCATTAAGAGGTTACAGTGACATTGCTCTGATGAGTAATCTATGTTGAAAACGAACAAGAAACAATACAGAAGAGAGAGGAAATTTATATGGTTCCGTTTTGTAAGGTTGTGAAGCGTTCTAGGAACTTATGGTAGTTCGTGTATTTGCGTGTCAAGCAATAGATTGATACCAATCTCTGAGCAGTTCTTTCTCTAACATGTCATTAAGAGTGAGCCCACAGTGATCTCGACAGGGAAGTAATGTTGCTTTATATTCATCTGACGAGACTTTTTTTTTTAAATGTATTTGGTTCATAATTGTAAAATTCCAGTACAATTACAATTGCAATATACCGAAAATTTATTTCTTCAAAGCTCTTCATTGGCCACCATCACCCCAACCTTCCAATATTTTCTTTTGCTGAAAATAAGGTAAACCCTCTATATTCCTTCGCAATGTTTTAGGACATCAATTGGGTAAAAGAAAAGGTTAAAAAAAAGATTTAAAGTTTAAATATTGGACCGATATTAAACTACTATAAATCGGTATATAATAAATAAAAGTTAAAATTATCAAAATAAGTAAATAAAATAAAATACTTTATTGAAATAAAATTGCACTAATGCCTATTAATATATAATAAACTAATAATAAATCCAATAATTTAAACAAAAATTGAATATAACATAAAATTTTAAACAATAATAAAAATTGTTCTTTATATTATCATTAATAAAAGTTAAAGTACGTTTAAAAAAAGTCAATAAAATTGTAACTTTATTATAATTTCTTTTTCAATGTCCTTTAAACATATTTTTTTATAGTTTAAATATTATTTTGGGCACTTTTTAAAGTTATCTAAAGGAAATTACTTATATGTATTAATTACTAATTAAATTTAATAAACAAATTCATGATAAAATAATAATTATTTTTCAACAATAATAATTTAAAAATTTTCAATTAAAATATAAAAAGATAAATAAAGAGCCTAAATTTTAACAAATATAATTTATTAATTGTAATGTATAAATTTAAAATTTTTTAAGAATAAAAATAGTAATTTGTATTTTAACAATAATAATTTAAGACAAAATTTTAAATAAAATTATAAAATTTATTAATTAAAATGTGTGAGAATTGAAAAGAAAAAAAAGGTTGAGTTAAAATGTTAAAAATCTCAAATGTATCAAAATTTTTATTAATTTATTTTTTTAAAATAATGTTGCTACGTTGAAATGATGGCATAAGTAAACTAATTTATGGAGTTGGCCTAGAAAAATCTAAAGAACGTATAATCATGGAATTTGATGATTAGCTTGTAACACATTGATTCCATGTTCTTTAGATACAACACCGCGAAAACAGTCTTATATATCTCTGCTTTATGACCGAGGGTTGCAGACCTCATGGCTCATGTTCTTAAGGATTTTGTTTTCTTAAATTCCAAATCAATTTGAATTTGTACAATTAAATATAGAACTGATTGCAAATGGTGACTAATGATAAATGGCAAAGTTGCAAGTCAATTACGATCAGAAATGGTATTTTTAAATTTCATTGTTGAAATATAAAGAGCGAGAGTTGTTTCATATTGGAAAAAGAAAGGAAAGTAAACTAACATATAAGTCTAGTGGGTTACTCCACCTATCACCAATTGGTTTTAGGATGGAACCTCACTTGGACTTACATGTGGTTTAACTTTCCTTCTCGTGTGGGCCCGTAGGTCCATTGTAAATTCTAACATGGTATCAGAGCAGGTTGCTCTTATGTTAGTCGTTAACACCTCGAAATGATAGATTATATCACGTGTTAGACCCACACATGAGGGGGGTGTGTTGAAATATAAGAGTGGAAGTTTGTCCCACATTAAAAAAAGAGAGAAAAGAAGACCAACATATAAGTCTAGTGGGCTACTCCACCTATCACCAATTGATTTTAGGATGGAACCTCACTTAGACTTATATATGATTTAACTTTCCTTCTCGTGTGAGCCCATAGGCCCATTGTAAATTCTAACAGTTCACCATCTGAGATAATTTCTAATGAGAAGCTTGCCATTTTTATTATTTTTTAAATTTATAAGATTTACATGTAGAGTGAAAGAGAAGAGGCTAAATTATATTTTAAATTTTATAATAACTACAAATTAGTAAATACCTAAAATTTTAATTTATTACAAATAAATCTTGCAATTTAATTTATTGTCAATACCACCTAATTAATTAGGTCTTATATTTTATGTTAATATACGCGTGAATTAATTGATCAGAAAAGCTTATGTCAGTTGGTGGGTCTTTTGAAGAGATTCTATTATTCATCTGTCGGTGCCTACTTGAGAGAAACACGTGAAGAGAATGAGGGAGAGTTTTAGAAGCAAGAACAATGGGCATATAATAGAGAAAGAATTAAGGAAAAACAAACTCAAAGCAAGATTTTGAAGATATTACCTTATACAAGGAAAAGAGAATCCAAGTAAACTTGATCCACTTGTTTTTCCAATTTTATTTTTAATTAATTATAATTCATGTGTATATTAGCGTGAAATTTGATTACTTAATGCTCCACATCAACAAGGCTAATTATATTTACAAAAAAATTTAAATTTTGAGAATTTAATTGACATGGTTTATAATTTTAATTGCATATTTAATTGATATGATTATATAATTTTAATTCTTTAATTAAGTAATATTTCGAATTTAAAATATAACTTACCCGTAAAAAATATAACAAAATTTGAAATACTAAATGAAAATATTGTTAAATCAATATAAGTTTAAATGATGAATTTGATTTCTTTAAGAAATAAGGGATAAATTATATTTTGTCAAATTAATGTGGAAAATTTATTATCCTTTAAGTGAAGATTTTTTTTTGTTTGAAAAAAGTAGGTGATATCTTGAGCATATAATAAAAGACATTAAGATACAACTAAAGTTTGTAAAATATAACAAATATGGAAAATAAATTAAATCCTCTTCATCTTCCCGTAAGAAAGCATTCAATAATTTTATTTTCCTATTTGTTAAGGGGTCGTTTGATTCCAATTTTATTTTTCTGTTGCACTTTTTAGTTTTTAGTTCTTTTTTATTCAAAAACAAAACATGTTTGGTTAAAATTTCTAATATAAAAATTGAAAACAAAAACCTGTTTAGTTGAAATTTGTAGTAAAAAATTGAAAACAAAAACATGTTTTGCTTTGTCTACTATTTTTATTTTTGTAATTATACTCTTATATTAATAATTTTAATATAATATATTATGTTTTTAAATTAATTAATTATCATTATAACTAAAATTATTAATTTGTTACACATTAATTGTATATAATAAAATTCTATAAATTAGAAAATTATATTAAGTTATTCTAATCAATAAAAGATGTCTATCATATTATAATTCTTCAAAACACAGTATTACTATCATTTACAAAATGAAATATAAATCAATTAGAATTAATATAATCATTCCACATTTGTCTAGCAATTTCATTTTGCTTCCAAGACATACTTCAAAGTTGTACTGGAGTAATATTATACTCTACTTGAGAACTTGCATTTTAATTTTCACTTTCCCTATTTTGTTCTTCATTTTCAACATAATTTTCAAATAATTCATTGCTTTGTCCATACATTATACTATAATTGTGTATAACACAACAATTAATAATAATGAGTTAGAAAGAAGTTCTCTGTCCTCTCTCTAACCTCTAGCATTCAACCATCCCACATCTCTTCGATCTTTGCTTCTCCTCCCTCCATTACTGCTAGCCTCCTCCCAACAACTTTTTTCACCACCTTTTATTCATCCATTCCCTGTAAATTCCTTCCTCCAAACTTCCCTATCGCCTATTCACCTCAACCATATCATATCTCTTGTAAGGGTATTTCAGTCCATTCCATTTTCTACCCACCTTCTCGCCCTCCATTTGTTTCCTCTTTCAGAACCTGCCTGCCTAAACTACTTTATCCTCTGGCAAAGCCTGCTCAACAATGCAAACTTTGCAGAATCCTTCTCCCACTAGACAACAAACCATTGACAGGGAGGAGTTTCCTCCTTTTACCCTTACCCTCTTCCCCACCTTCATCCTCAGGTGTAGCTACGAATCCTTCCCTTGCCCTAACTCAAGCCCCACAATCCTCTGTTGCTACTCAAACAACTGTTGCACCCTCATCCCTTTTTACAGTAACTATTACATTACCCTCACCAACTCTTGTTATCCTTTCGATGGAGAGGAGAACCTAGAAGCAAGTGGTGGGTGGTTCTGCAGATCTTGCTCTGCATTACTGCCCTCCTAAGACAGAAGAGGTTTGGACTATCATATCCCCGGATTTAGAAACATTATAGGAGGGGGTCAAATCTTGGGAAAACTCCCTCATTGGGTTTTTCTAGGATAAGAGACCTGCTTTCCCTATCATCCAAAGATAAGCTTAATCAGCTTAGAAGAACAAAGGATTTATGGAGGCTCTAATAGCAGAAGACAAATACATTTTGTTCAAATTTTGCTCTAAAGCATAAGCATTAAAGTTATTAGAAGAAGGGCTATGGCATGTTGCAAACTTCCCTTTATTTTTGCAACCATGGCAGCCAGGATTTTAGGTGGACTGCAATGGAAAAATAACAGTGCCAATATGGGTAAATCTCTTTAATGTCCCTCTTGAATATTGGACAACAAAGGGTTTGAGCATGTTAGCTAGTTTCCTCGGTAAACCACTATGTTTAGACGATAATACAGCAAATAGGAGAGGTTGGGGTATGCCAGAATTTGTATTAATATGGATCTTTCCAACAACTTACCATAATCTATTCCTATTATGAGATTGGGGCTTGATGGTTCTCTTTATGAGGACAATGTGACAGTCTAATACTAATGGAAGTCGTCCCTTGTTTCTCAAGGTAAAAAATGGATACCTATGGGAAAGATTTTTTGTTGGACTCCATTTCCGAAGCCCAACAATCTGGAGTCATAAAGGGTGAGCGGGTTTCCTTGTAGGGTTAATTCAAAGAACCCTCATTAGTCATCATTCCAAAACCACAAATTGACTTCTTCAGAACAATTGTAGCTCTATGTCTCTAGATTATTTTGAAACAAGAACCATCTCATTTGGAGCTCTATAGATCAAGATACGCTTTAAAAGCCAAAGTATGTTCATAACCCAGTCTTGCTCTCCCAATCAATCCCTCACTTTCTTTTCATCAATATTTTTCAAATCAACACCAAAGGCTACCAATTTTTATATAGAGATATGAAAATGTGTTAGGAATCCATTGGCTTAAGAATCACTTTATTTGGAGGTTGGATTAAGGAGTTATGGCTAAAAGGATCAAACATGATTTTGCCCTTAATCATGCTGTACCTATCTCGGGACAATTGGCATAACTTTCACTAGAGATATTGGATTAAGGTCATCTTTGGACGGTTTCTAAGAATACTTCTAGATCTACAACTTTCGTGAAGACTTTGAAAAGAGATTTTGCCATTTGAAGGGTTAAAAGACGGGCCATGTGAAACCCCCACGGGTAGACCATGTAACCCAGGGTCTGGTGGCCCTTTCATTACTGGAATACACGATTAGTGTTTATTTACACGGCATGACTGTGTAACCTTCAGGTTTTACAAAAATTTCACTCTCCAAGACCTCTCCAATGGATCCTACATCCATTCTAACACCCCGTTCACCCATAATCCTTCCAATTTCAACAATCCTAGTGCGATATTACTTCATTTACCATAATTGTTCCCTATATACATACTCTGCGACATCCTAACTTGTAATGGTCATAACTCTCGTCTCTGATATCTAAAAATCTCATACTTTATGCCGTTGGAAAGCTAAAAAGATAAAGTCCAACATTCTAGAAGACTACTTTATTTAATTCTGTAAAATGAAACCTTAATAGTAGCATGCATTTCATACAAAATTTACGTAAAAAATCCATGCATATAAAGACCATATATATATGTGAAGCAAGCAGTGTAAATGTAATCGAAATACCTCCAGCCATTGCCTTCCACAGTAGATCTGAGAAGTTTGAAGCTTCTATCCTCTTCCTTAGCCAAGCGATGGTGTCAAATAATGCTTAGGTGAGAATAGGGACTAAACAAGCTGGATTTAAATCCAATAAAACCTACTCAAGTCTCTGGCCATCACAAAGACAAAAAGTTGGGTAGATGGGCAACACCATATAGTGGGTAGGGTTAAAGCGTTTCATTGGACCACACATAATAATGAGGATGGTTAGGTAAATCGTAAGAAAAGACTTACAAATTCTACCTAGATCGATGCAGTTTTTTTTTTGAGTTCAGAACAAAATTTCTACACCAATGAAAGCTTACAAGATGCAATATCTCTTCATATCAATTCAACTACGTAGTACTTTTCATTAAACTCTAGAATCTCACCTCAAATGATTCATCTCATCCAACCTTTCCAATCTTTAACATGCTATTCTAAAACAAACAACAATTTGCAATCTCAACAAAGAAAAATATGCACATACACATTCCACTTCCACAACCATCACACTCAACCTGTAAAATAACATAATTATACACAAAAGGAACTTCTCAATTTCCCATTCTCATTTCTGAACAAAGTAAATGTTTGAATAAGCTTTACTTACATATCAACATACACATCAAACTTAATACAAAATACAAAAGGATGCTCATGTTTGATATGCCTATAAAGTTATCCAAATTAGTCACTAACTTAGTACAAAAGATTTCTAGCTATCTTGGAATTTTTGAATGCCTTGCAAGGATCGCTAATCTTCTTGTCCTGCATCTGAGGAGGGAAAATGATGGATTGAGCTACACAGTTCAGTGGCTAATATATTTATAGCCATTGGCAATGAGCCACACAATCAACCATATATGTGAATATTCAAATAGGCATACACATCTTATCTTAATCTAGCATTGTAAGTTCAGTATTCACAATTCTAATTCACAGCTCATAATTTAATACATCATCACATAAAACATATTGGATATAATTTATCATCAAAGCATAACACTCAAATTTCATCATAACTTAACATATCAAAATGCAAATGCACAAATAGATGGCTCGAGGGTTCCGTGGAATGAAACGGAGAAACCAAAGTTTACACCGTGAACGAAACGAGACCACTTTTCAGATCTCGTATGCCACAAGCAGGCAGTCGGGAGAAGGCTTTATGTCGACGTGCATATGACTACGAAACGGTTTCACTCTTGCCCAAACACAATCAACTCTCATGCTCAATTCAATCAATCACAAATTCATATTCTCATGCTTTTTTTTTCTTTCCATTTAAATCAAAATGCCATGATACAATTCCAAGGCATAACATGATCGTACTCAAAATTTAATCATGTCAAAATGTCATACATCTTTCAATGCATAACATAAAACACATCATAATGCATTTCCCACATCACAACAATTCACAATTTAAAAATTCAAGCATATACACACACACATAGGCACATTGCTCATTTACACAATAACCATAAATATTTTGCCCACCTTATTTCGCTTGAAAATCCAATCTCAATTGTGTCCTTCCTCTTGCTCTTGGGTAGGTTTTACTTGATTTCCTAACATAACCAAAATTCTCATTCAATCTAAATTCTGATGGAAATCCCCTAAAACTTCCATAACTACAACAAATGAAATCAACATAAATCAAGCTCAAACCTAACCTACCCATAGTCCATCTAGATTAGAAAAACCAAAACCTAGTTTAGAAACCCTAAAATCAAATGGGGTTCCTTAAATCATCTTCTTCCAGCATAACACTCATTCTCTCTATAATCCCTTCATTCTCAACACAACTCATTTCTCTAATAAAGCAATAGGAAAAGATGATTAACTTACCTTAACAAGCTTGATTTCTCTTCTTTCTCCACGATTTGCTCTCTTTCCTAGCTTCTCCCAAGATTTTCTTCTTCTTTTCTAAAAAAAAAAGATTTTCTTCTTCTTCTCTTCTTTCTCTACGTTTTTCTTTTCTCTTTCTCTCTTCGAGGATTCTTTCTTCTTCTTCTTATTTCAAGACAACATTTTAGTTGTCTTTCCCATTTTCCCCTCATTTAACTTATCCTTCCCATTTTGCCCCTTATATCTATTAAAACTAACATCTTATACTTCTAACTCCTTAACTAATGATCATGGAAAAATTGAAAGAATTTGACAATACTTCCTTCTAGAAAAATGTTCCTCATTGTATTAATTTTCTAATGACACCAAAATCATTCAATTTGGTTATGTAATCTGAAAGTTATACCCCCAAATATTTCCGAACTGTTCATATACTGAAACAATATTTTGTGCTCAACTTCCATCCAAAATTGAAATTCTTAAAGACTGAATTAGAACTCGATTTTATCAGACAATTTGTAGCCCTATGTCTCTAGTTTAATCCAAATTAAGAATCATTTTATTTGGATAACTAGAAAAAAAGTTATGGCTAAAACACCGAAGCATACTCAGTGAACATGTTTCAACTACATTTTCCAGCTTTTAACTTCCAACATTTCACATATAACCTATCTTGTACCTAAACCATTTCTTACCTCATTTCTAATTCAAGAATTCTCCTTTTTCTTTACTCATAACTAATCGTCAACAATTTCTCATTTAATAATTCTAACTTCCAAAAAGAGTTCAGGTTCCAACATTTTTCTTAAGGGAAATTATAAAGAATTGATGGGAGTTGAACTCATAAACAAAGAGGTAGCGAAGACTGGGAGACCAGACCTGAGATCACGCTTGAAAATTTTCAAGAGGGAAATGAATTAGAATGTGATGTGGAAAGACCAATGGTGGCTGATAATGTGGGTAAAGTAGTGAATACGGATGCTGTTTGGGAAGTAGTCTTTGATGAAGACGATGTGGGAGGGAAAGCTAAAGAGGTTAATGTGGATAACTTGAATGAGGCAAACTTGGTGGATCATTTACCAGCCGATCTTGATGACAATACTAAGGGGTTCGATCAATAGGAAACTTTTGGCTCAGCTACGGATAATAAGGAGGAGGATCATACTATTGGAGAATTTTTTATAGCCACTAAGAGGAAATCTAATAGGAGCAAAAGGAAGGGCTCCAAAAACAACATTGTTTGATTTATGAAGATCTTAGCATGGGATGTGAGGGGGATCAACTGCCCTAAAAAGCTCTCCACTTTAAGGGATTTTGTTTATAACACTAACCTATGGATTTTTGCATTTTTTTTAAACTAAAATCTGTTATGAAAACCTTAAACTATTGAATAAATTGGGATCAAAATGGAATTTTGTCTCCAACTATCAAGCCCATAGGTATGGGAGAATCATTATTAGAGATTATCCTACTTTGGTGGATGTTCAGGCTTTTGTCACAGAGATGCAAGTCATCCACCTAAAATGTAAACTACTTTAGGTAAATGTTGACATCTTTGCCTCCTTTATTTACGGGTCCAATCATGTTTTTCAGAGGAAGTTATTATGGGAAAGTTTAATACTGTTTCAGAATATGGTCAATGGGTCATGGCTCTTATGTGGAGATTTCAATTCTACATTATACAGAACGAAAGCTGAAGGTAATTTCAACCTGAGAAATTTTTCTCCTGGCTTCAATGACTGTGTGGATCAACTAGGAATCTTTGATCTAAAGTCACAGGGGCATTTCTATACCTGGACTAACAAGCAGATGGGAAGATGGGCTTTGAGGAAAAAACTTGATCGTGCTATGTGAATAAGGATTGGATTACTCAGTTCCCGAATAGTGTAACTTCCTTCTTAGACCCTTTATTCTCAACCTTCTTAGACCCTTTATTCTCATATCATACACCTATGCAAATTGAGAACCTTTTTCATAACCAGAACCGAAGAGGGTCATTCAAGTTTAACAATCTATTAATCGATGATGAGGGATTCTTTGAGGCTATATAAAAGGGAATGGAGGCTACGGTTGTAGGTACATACCAATATACATGTGTTTAGAAGCTTAAAGCTATCAAAAGAGAGATAAAAATTTTAATGAGCACAAGGTCTTCCTCCACTCAGCAAGTAGTTAACAAAGCTAGGGAGGAATTGGAAATGGTTCAACATCAACTTGACTTGGATCTTACCAATTCTAGCCTATTGAATACCGATAAGACTCTTTTGATGTCTTATCTTTTTAAAGCTAGGGATCATGACAGCTTAATGGAGCAAAGAGCCGAAATTAATTGGCTAAAAGATTGTGAACGATGCTCAAACTTCTTTTTCAATTCAGTCTTAGTCAGGAAAAATGCAAGCAGAATATGCTCACTAAAGTTACAAGATGGAGAGGAAATTTCTAATCAAGAAGACCTTCTAAAGGAAGCTAAGAGATACTTTAAGAATTTCTATGGATCTTCTCGAAACCTAGCTAATTCTATCACTCTTGAATCCTTCATGCATGAAAAGATCTCCCAAGAGCAAGTTGTAGCTCTCATTAAACCAGTGCAAGAAAAATAAATAAAAGAAGAGTTGTTCCAGATGAATCCGAATAAATCTCCTAGTCCTGATGGGTTTAATGGTTATTTTTTTCAGAAGACATGGCAGGAGACTGGGCCTATGGTTAAGAAAGCAGTACTGGAATTCTTCTCTAGGGGGTCCTACTGAAAAAGCTTAACAAAACTCATATATGCTAGATTCCTAAATCCTCTTGTTCCTCTACTTTGGATGACTTTAAGCCTATCACAAGTACCAATTTCCTATTTAAAATTATCTCCAAAATCTTAGTAAATAAGCTAAAGTTAGTCCTGGATTCTTTGATTTTTGACAACTAAAGTGCTTTCTTACATGGTAGAAGAATTGGGGATAATATTTCCATTGTTCAAGAGTTGATGAAAGGGTATAAAAGGAAGAACAACCCACCCAATTGTATCATAAAAGTGGACTTCAAGAAAGCTTTTGATTATGTTGAATGGGACTTTATCCTTTGGACTCTATCACTCTTGGGGTTCCCTAAGGAGTTTGTCAATTGGGTAGAGGCTTGTATCACCACTCCTACTTATTCCATTCTAGTTAATGGTACTCTAACCGATACTTTCAGGAGTGTAAGAGGTTTAAGACAAGGTGACCCTATCTCTCTATATCTATTTATCATTTATATGAAAGTCCTAAGTCAGCTAATCCAACAAAAAGTGGGTGATAGCAAGTTTTTTAAATTTCATACTAAATGCAAGAAGATAGGGTTAATCAATTTATGTTTTGCGAATGATCTACTGCTTTTCTATAAGGCACATGCCAAGTCTATTGAACTACTCATGTCAACCCTGTCTTTATTCAAGGATCTCTCAGGCTTGGAGATTAAATTTACTAAAAGTCAGTATATTTTAGTAACAGGGGCTAATAGTATGGAAAGCAGAATCTCCTTAATAACAGGAATGAACAGAAAGCCAGCTCCACTGTCCTATTTGGGCCTTCCTATCACCACCAAAAGGATTCAATTTTCAGAGTCCTCTATCATGGAATACAACACACGTAAAGCATCATCATGTACCGATGACTGGTCCAGAATAGATGAGGGGTTGGGAATGTCAATGGGTACCTCCGATGAAGATCCAACACCAGCAATCATTCTCCCATGCATCGGGGTGTTGTTGGAGATGGCTATAATGCCAAGTAGGCCTGGCGAAGGAGGGAATGGAGGTTGATGGTGACTTCTCCATAATAAAAGATGAAGCTTGACATTTAGGCTTTCCCATTTTAGCTCCAAAAATAGAAAAAAACCCAATGAAGATGAAGTGGGTGTCGTCGATGGAGAGAGACCCAAAAGAGAGAGAAACCAAAATGAAAAGACCCACCAACAATTATGAATGATGAAGAGGTACAAGACAACTTTTGAAGATGAAATTACAAAATAAAGGAGGGAAGAAAGGGTAGGCGTGTGACGACAAGCCAAAAGTAAGACTAAAAATACAGTTAGGGATTTTGTTCTTTTAAAAATTTTCCTTTTTAAAATAAAATTCTAATACATAAAAAATGTAATGCACACAATCCCAAAGCCCCTCGAAGAAATTCAAACCTGATTGAGTCAAGAGCTTTTGTAAAAATATCTGCCAGTTGTTTTTCAGTTGGCACATATGAAAGAGTGGCTACTTTGGTCTCTACCATCTCTCGGATAAATTGATACTTCAAGTCAATATGTTTTGTTATCAAATGTTGAACTGCGTTTTTCGAGATATCTATTGCCTTCTTGTTATCACACAAGATAGTCAACACATCTTGATCCATTCCATAATCCTCTAACTTTTGTTTCATTCGAAGAAAATGCGAACAACTACCACCTGCAGCAATATATTCCACTTCTGCATTTGACAATGAGATTGAATTTTTCTTCTTATTGTTCCACGAAACCAAATTGTTACCCAAGAAGACACAACCCTCTGAAGTGCTTTTTCGATCGTCTAATTTTCCTGCCCAATCCGCATCACTATACTAGGCTAGATAGGAAGTAGAGTCATGAATACCAAAACTCAAATTTAGAAGTGCCACTAACATACCTAATAATCCTCTTTACTGCTGTTAAGTGTGTCTCTTTCAGGTTGGCTTGATAGTGAGCACATACTCCAACGCTATAACATATATCCGGTCTAATTTCTGTTAAATACAATAAACTACCAATAATGCTCCTATATAAGCTTCATCAACGCTTTTGCCATTTTCATCTTTGTTTAACTTCGTAAATACACTTATAAGAGTACTAACATGTTGAGCATTCTCAAGTCCAAACTTCTTCACTAAATTCTTTGCATATTTAGTTTGTGATACAAAGATACCATCCTTCACTTGTTTAATTTGCAAACCCAGAAAGAAGTTCAATTTGCCTACCATGCTTATCTCAAATTTATGTATCATCAACTCCACAAATTCGTCCACCATTTTTGGATGAGTGGAGCCAAACACAATATCATCAACGTAAATATATGCAATCATCAAATTTGATCTGGATTTTGTAAGGAATAAAGTCTTGTCAACACTACCTCTTTCATAGCCTTGTTTGATGAGATATTGAGTGAGCCTTTCATACTAAGCTTTTGGAGCTTGTTTGAGACTGTACAAAGCCTTCTTTAGCTTGAAAACATGATCAACATGGACTAAATCAATAAAACCTTTAGGCTGCTCAATGTATACCGCTTCTTATATAAACCCATTCAAGAATGCACTTTTCACATCCATTTGATAGAGCTTGAATCCTTTCAGTCACGCTATACTCAAAAATGGTCTAATCGACTCAAGTCTTGCCATTGGTGCAAAAGTTTTTTCAAAATATATTCCTTTAATCTGAGAATAACCTTGAGCCATAAACCTTGCTTTATTTCTAGTCACATTGCCTTTTTCATCAGTTTTATTACGAAACACCCATTTTGTTCTGATCACATTCACGCCATTACGAGGAAATTGAGTCAATTCTTCTTGTATAGCTATTTTCCAAAACTCATCTTGTAAGGCTCCTTTAACATTTTTAGGCTCGAATGAAGAGGTGTAACAAAAAAGTCCCACGAGTTCTCGATAATCTACTCTTTTCTTTCCCTTGGTTTTCTTCTCTCACTGACTTCTCCAATTACAGTCTCAGTTAAATGACTTCTTTTGATACGTGAAGGAGAATCCTTGTTTAAATCATTTTCTTTCAAGTTTTGATTATTCAAAGGAATTATTTCCGTATCAAGTGTCTTGGTAGTTTCATCATCCAAAGCAACTAATAGCTCCTCTGTTTGGACAGTTTCTTCATCAGCAACAACTAACTACAAATCTAGGTAGTTGTTGGTTCTTATCTCGTTGCATGTTTGAGCTGGTTCGCAAGGCTAGTTTTGCAAGTTCTCTTCTGTCACTTTAGCGTTTAATTAAGACACATCATCTATCACGACATTTATAGATTCCAGCACTTTCTTGGTTCTTTGGTTGAACAATTGGTATACTTTACTATGGATTGAATATCCAAGAAAGATCCCTACATCACTCTTGCTTTCAATTTTTTCGAGCGATTTCCGATCTCTAAAAATATAGCACTTATTGCCAAAAACATGAAAGTAGCTTATATCTAGTTTGTTTCCCTTCCAAAGTTCATAAGATCTCTTGTTCAAAAAACTTTTGAGATGAACTCTGTTACACATGTAGCATGTTGTGTTCACTGCTTCAGCCTAAAATAACACTGACAATTTTTTTTCCATTCAACATAAATCTGGCTATATCTTGAAGGGTACGATTCTTCCTATCTGCAACTCCATTTTATTATGGAGTTTTGGGTGCTGAAAATTCTTGTATGATACTGCGTTTATTACAGAAATCGTTGAAACTAGCATTCTTAAATTCTCTTCCATGATCTGATCATATTCTTAACACTGTCATATTTTTCAAATTCATAATGTACACACATAGGCTTTAAACGCATCTTATTTTTCTTTCAAGAACGATACCTAAGTGTATCTAGAATAATCATCAACACAAGTCAAAAAAATATCTCATTCCACTAATGTTGGCATGTTATGTTGGACCAACCAAGTCCATGTGAATTAATTCCAATATGCGTGAGGATGTAACGTGTCTAACCTTTTTATGTGGCACTCTCGTCTGTTTACCCATTTGACATGCACTACATACCACCTTATCCTCTTTGTTTATTGTGGACAAACCTCTCACAACTTCAAATTTCTTCAACTTGCTAATAAGTTCATAATTGACGTAGCTAAGCTTT
>JAOQMQ010000007.1:15554256-15583398 GCA_027563845.1 Erythroxylum subrotundum
TGATGCCATAGATTTATATTGTCATTATATGAGGCTGATTTAAAAGAAGTAATGACCTGAAACATATAACAATTATCTGCCTATCGTCTGCCACTCACAAGGCAAACCTCTCACAACTTCAAATTTCTTCAACTTGCTAATAAGTTCATAATTGAAGTAGCTAAGCTTTTGATGCCATAGATTTATATTGTCATTATATGAGGCTGATTTAAAAGAAGTAATGACCTGAAACATATAACAATTATCAGCCTATCGTCTGCCACTCACAAGGCAATCTCCTTGTTCGGTTAACACCTTGCACTCATCACTTATAAATTTAACCAATAATCCATCACCACAAAGCTGACTTATACTTACCAAGTTTTCCTTTAACCCATCAACATGAAGAACATTCTTGAATTATGGCAGCCCATCAACGCAAAGTGTCACTCCTCCAATGACCGAAGCCTTCTTTTCGTCACCGAAAGTCACATGCCCAGCCACACAACTTTGATAATCGATCAAATAGCTCCTGTCTCCTATCATATGACGTGAACATCCATTATCAAAATTCCAACCGTTATATGAAGTAGCCTTCATATAATTAAGAACTACAAGAGCTTGAATTGACCCTTTTGAACCCAAGTGTGCTTCGGTACCTCTGCTATTGGAAATTTAATGAAGAGTGTATAAATTTTTGGTTTTGAGCCATTTGAAATATCATTTGTAATAACTTATAGCATTTTGGCCTTTTGTGCCCGATAACCCCACAGAAGTGGCATGTAGGTATGAACCTCTGATTCTTCCTAAGGTTTCTCCTTTGACAATTCTAGCATCATCGATTTTATTATCATCCACATTAGAACACTCACTTTCTAGCTAACACCTTGCAAGTCTCCTTTAGTCTTACCAATTTCCAACAATTCTTCTAAGTTTTTTATACCTCCATTTTGTCACGACCCAGTACCATATCGCGCACATGACAACTGCCGCATACCCAGGCTAAGGACACTCACAGTATCCTTAATCTGACTATGCACAGCTAACTGCATATCTCTCCACTTTTTTTTTGAAAAATTTAGGCAGCACAACAACTGTATTTTTAAAATCTCAAAACTCATTCAAACACCTGCAAACAATTTTAAACGCACTTCTATATTCACATTAAAAATTCTACCACAACTTTTGGACTTTTAAGTCCACTCAAAAGCAATCTCAACAACAGTACCAAAAGTTCATACATAAGATCTTTTACAAACAACAAGATAGTCAGAAGTTAATTTATAAATTCATAAAGCATACCAACATAACCAATCTAATAAAAACAGTTCATGAGTCATTATACAACAAAAATACAAAATAGAGTCTACCCACGTACAATAATGCCCTAAAATTGTCAAAAAAAACCAGACGATCCACACATAACTTCAAGCTCACTAAATTAACCTGCATGGTTGGAAAGCGTAGGGGGTGAGTACACAATGTAATCAGTGAGCAGGAAAAACATATATCACAAATAGAACTCGATACACACCAAGACGGTATAGATAACCTAAAAAGTGAACATACATGAAATAGAAATACATAGGCCTAGCCTATGACTTGACGTATACTGGTTAGGAACTACATAGGCCTAGCCTATGACTTAACGTTTACTGGTTAGGAACTACATAGGCCTAGCCTATTAATCACTCATCTGGTGAACATAAGTTCCAGCTTCAGTACTCAAAAGCAGAAAAACATCACATGTATAAATCAAATCTCATCTAAAACAAATCTCAGAATAAGCCAAAACAATCATGTGAGTCACCACTAGTCGACCAAACTAGTGTGCACATCCACCGATTCCAGGTGTTGGCTCGACTTTCATCCGTGGTGAGTCCGAACTACAGTCAACAAGAGCGTTATGACCTTAGGTGATGATCTCATCGGTGTCCGGACCCTAGGTATGGAATCACCCACAAGTCCCATAGAAATGTGTCGATACGAGGACTCGACTTTTATGTACCAACATCAAGGGTACGGGGTTCGCTTAATCTGTTGTGCCTAGCACACGATTGGCCAATCGTTACCTCACCAATCACAAAAATCATATACAAATATTAAGTACAAAAATCAATTCTATTATGCATTATCTAGATTCAAAATTCACATACAAGTCATCATGTATATCTTAGGATGTTCTAATCTCATTTGAGAAGTGTAATTTTCCTAACTCACCTGAAAAGAAGGTGTACACTCCCTTAACTTCAACAATCCTCGGTACGAGCTCCTTGATTCGCAGCTCTCGAACCTTTATACATAAAAGAAATATACAATGTATTTACTACTCAAACATATATCTCATATTTATACATCATCACATAAGTGTATAAAACACAATATCACTAACTTTAAGCTATAAGATTCGGCCATTACTCATCAATTTGAGCAAAATTCAAGTTTACTCTAAGTAAACATGAAAGTCGTTTTCCAATGTATATCATTACGAATCCTTAAATCCTAAGCCAAGTTCACTTAGACATTTTATCAAACACCTAATATGCATAACTTTCAAGTCATATTTTCAAGACTTTATCATAGTAATTCGTACTCTTAGCTTACTATATAACAAACACTTCCAAACAACAACACCTTTCACCACTCCATTTAATCCAATTCCCTTCAATTAAGCCATATTCATCATAATTATGCAACTAATTACATTAATCCATTCCTTCTCCCATCATTTCGACCAAGCTTCATCCAATATACATCTTCTTCATTTTTCATCATCAATTTACATTATACATATACAATTAACACCATAGAATTCATTTAAATCATCAATTTCAAAAGATTTTCAAAAATTCACAAACTTTCACCAAAGAGAGGGCATTCCGGTTTCGAATTAAGGAGGCTTCTCCATTACTCATTTCATTCAATCTAAACTATGTTTCATGTATATTCAAGCATGGAGAACAACATGTCTTAACACCAAAATCAAAATCATAATGTAGAGAAAGATGAGACAAAACTTACCTAAACTCTCCTTTGGTGATATCTTAAAATCCTTTGAGAATTTCTCAAATCTAATGATAGATTTGAGTTACTTGATTCCAAATTAGCTTAGAACACCTTGATTTGGGTTAAAGAATAAATAAAAACGGTAGGATTTAGTGATAGCCGAAAATGGCTCTTCTCCTCCTCTCTTCTCCTTTCTTTTACTTAAAACAAAATGTTTTAAGTCTTTAGTAATGGGATGCACGGTCATACATGAAGAAGGGTCTAGAATATTGACTCTTCTTTGACCAAAATATGGTGAAATTATCTTTTTGCCCTTAGGTTATGTGAAATTACCATTATACCCTCCAAATTTTTCCTAAATTTGCAATTATGCCCAAAATTTGGGAATCTCCAAAACTTTTATTTTTATTTTGGTCCCCGGACTTTTGAAAATAATAATGAATTCCTTTAACTAGATAAAATTATATATTGATGCTCCAAGAATTAAAAAATTACAGTTAAGTCCTTTGACTTTTAACAATTGGCAAATAAACCCTTATGTACGTCAACTTTTTCAATTAAGCTTTCTAAGTATCCAATAAGTCTATAAATCATGTCTAATTACCTCTAAGGCATTAGAACACATTTAACTCAACCACATGGTCTTATCCATCCGATGAACTCGGTTTTACACACTTAGAAGTTTATATGTCATAAATCTCCAAGATTGAACTCTAAGTTCATATAAGGGCATATAACATTATAAATCACTGACATATATACCCAAAAGAATTTAAATACATCTTTGAACTCATATACAACCCTGTATATATTAATATACAGTAGCATCTCCAAGTACAGAATAAAACAAAAGAGCTCAAAGAGTCCGACGTTACACATTTAGCATTCTTATTCCTTTTTATGTACTGACTAGCTTCAATTTAGTTTCATCAAGCTCATTTATTGGAGATAACAACTTATTCTCTAAATCTTGAATGATGTTCTTCATAGAGGAGTTTTCCATCTTTAGCTTTTCATTCTTCTTGCATGTTTGCACCCATTTTGCATACATTAATTCATAAGCTTCATAAATATCCTCCATTTTGTCATCTAAATAGTTGTCATAATATGAAATTAAACTTTAAGCTTATCCATCTGTGTTTTTTCCCGAAATTTTGGACGATTTTATTTACGATTTTATCAACAGTTTCTTCCTTCTTGGTTGTTGTTAAATACACAACTAGACTTTTGTTGTATAAAGCAACTAACACAACACTACTTACAAATTCTTCTTCACTACCATACTCACTTTCGAATTCATTCTCGCTCCATGTGCTTGTATATGACTTCTCTTTTCTCTTCTTCAAAGTGTCAGCACATTCTGCTTACACATGTCTGAAGCCTTGACACTTATGACATTGAATTTTCTTCATTTTTCTTTCACCAGCTTATTGTTCGAAGTTGCTATTTGATGAGCTCCCACCATTTTGCCAAAACTCAGGTCTATTCTTCTTCTCTTTCTTTAATCACTTGCTGAAATTTCTTGTCAATAACATCATATCCTTATTCTCGTAAGATTCATCTCCTATGTCATTCACAGCTTTACCAATTTCAGCTTGCAATGTCAATCCTTTATTCTTCTCTCGTTTATCCCTTAACAAATTCATCTCAAAGTTAGTAACAATCCCAATTACCTTGTCCAAAGACAATTCATTGATATTATGAACTTCTTCGATGGTTGTAATTTTTGGTATAAATCTTAAAGGCAATGATCTCAGTGTCTTCTTAACAAATTTCATATTAGAATACTTCTTTCCAAGTTGATGTGCTTGGTTCTTTCCAAGTTAATGTGCTTAGTTTGCTATGTCACACAATCTCTCATAGAAGTCTCCAATAGTTTCACCTTCATCTATCTTCAGCTCTTTAAATCTCACAACCAACATCTGAAGTTTTGAAGCTATCACAGATTTTGATTCCTCATGTATAGTTTACAAAATGTCCCAAGCTTCTTTCGCTGATTCACAAGCTGATATCATGGAAAAAAGACCTTCATTAACTGCACTAAAGATGACATTCATGGCTTGAGAATTTTCAAGCTCTCTTTCTTCTTCAGCCCTTGTCCACTCAGATGTATCTTTAAACACTGCTTCTCCCTTTTCATCAATCATCATTGGATGTGTCCAGCCATTTAAAACTGAGTTCCATGCTTTTGTTCCTTATGCCTGAATGAATACTCTCTTTCGTGATTTTCATGCAGGATAATTGGAATCGTCTAGCAACAGTACCTTGGTGATTGATGCCCCTTCTCTTGTAGCCATAATTGTGAAAAATGGATCTGCATCAACTTAAAGTACCAAGTTCTGATTCGGTGTTCTGATACCAATTGAAAATCTCGAACGGTATAGTTTTGCACAAATTATGATCCAATCATAAAAATTATAAGCTTCTGAAAAATAAAAAATAAATCAAATACGAAAAAATAAATCAACACCAAAATTTGTTAACTCAGTTTGGCACATTTTACCAACGTCTACGGAGCCTTCACCCAGCTTAATACTTTCACTAACGACAATAATTTTATACAAAGTTTTACTGATTCAATCCACTAAACCCTTGACACTATTCCTCGTCCTCATAACCCGTGAAAGTAAATCACTCCCAATAACATGACCAATTCGTGCTAACCTCAACAGAGGATTTTCTCAACAATATTTAACAATAAAGATAAGAAATAAATAGTTCAAGTGATTAAAACAATACAGGACATAAACAAATACACTTGAGATAAAAAGAACAACTCCCCTAATGATTCTAGCTTCTTTAACGAAAGATCAGAAGTTGTCCATTAAGAAATCTGTTGTAGTCTTTTAATATTATCACCTCAACATCTCATACACAACATCAAAAAATTCACCAAAAAGATAAATGTTTCTTCACCGAAATCGTACAAATATTGGAGCTGCAAAATTCACAAGGGTTGCTGGAGTTTTTCGCACATCATCATCACTATCGACCATCACCAAAAACACACACGATCAACACTCAATCAGCCAAACAAAAATCACGCAATTGCTAGACAAAACAGTTGTCCAATACACACACTCAACCATGAAAACAATCCAACATTGATCATTAAAAATCAGAAAAAAAAATGTAGCTGCCAAATTGAATAACAATCATGGTAAGATCAGCTGCTAAATTTGATCCAAGATAGCCTAAAAATCTCAGCTATCAAGTCACAAGATCCCCATTGTATATACACCCAAAACAATAATAAGACAACCCTAAAACTCACGTGCCACAACAACAATCCAGCTGCAAAATAATAAATCAAATCTCCAACGATTCAGTTATCTTAGATAACTATTGTTGCTAAAATAGGCTATCAATTAAATTCTATCATGATTAGAATTTTAAACCTAATCAATCTTATCTTTAAAGAGTCCCACATAAGATAGAATGCAAAATTTCAAGTATGTCCAACTAAGTCCAATTTCAAATAATACCCAAAATTACATAATAAGATATCATAACATATATCTTAACATTTGTAATTGTTTCCTTAGAATAAAACTTCAGTAATGCCGAAAGAAAAGTTATACTTATAATTTCAAGAAATGGATTCTTCTTACTTTCATCTCAGGTATACGTGTACAAATTTATTTGATATTTTAAAAATAATTTGAAACCTAATTTATACTAGCACTTGATAACTATATATGCAAAACTGTCATGGCTGACAACAAGAGTGTCTGTGCTCGAAAAGCAAAAGGATTGTGACACTGACCGTCAAGGGTGACCATGAAACAAAAGCCCTCCCGTGTGCTCGGAGAGTCCATCAGAAAAAAAAAAATGCTATGGATTTGCAGCAATACTAATGTTACATTTCTGTTGTAATCATCATCAAAATTAAGACCATCACTATCTGTTGTATTGTTGGCACATGTATATAATATAATATGATTGGGTCCTCAAATTTCTCTATAATTCCAAAGAATTCACTTTAACATTTTGGTGCATTCAATCATAATCTATACACACACACACATATATAAAGTATAAAATTCAGCAATTACTTAAAGATTATAAATTTTACTTGCTAAACATTTTGGAGAAAGGAGGAAGGATAGATGAGGATAGGGCACTTATTGGTAATGGATGAGAAGTGGAGATTTTGTTATGTATAAACACTGCTCTTACAGTACAAGTTAAGGATCCTCTTTAGGCGTCAAAGTAGGAAGTCCATTTGCTCTATATGATTGTAAATAAGCAATTTTGCCGACAGTGCAATGTGCCCCAAGGCATTAATTGAACCCTAATTTGAAATAATGGCTCCAGATAACTGGCCGTACACCTGGACATTTAAAAAAATCGGTCCCGGTTTAATATAATTTCTGTCCATATTTTGGCAAAGCATGTATTAATGCATTTTATGTTAGAATTAAGTGTTGATCGATGCACTGGATTCCTCAGGAGACTAGAAAGAGGAGAAGTAACCCTGATGAAAGTTTCAATGGTATTATTTGTTGCCCATAAGAAAGAACTGAAATGGAAATGGAGAAAGAGAAGATAGATTTCGTATTTATAATTTTTCTGGCTTGTACAAAAATCAACCCTAACACTGATCCTTCACATACAAACCCCGAGAAGACTGCAACGATTGGAAGTTCTAACAAGAAGCCAATATTGACAATCCTGTTCAGACCACAGCTTTTGCTTAGAGATTTACTCTTAATTTACACTTTCTGGTAGTTCCACAAAGGTGGATTATCCTATCCTTGTGGGCTGCTTATGAACGAGTTTCACTAGCACAAGACCTAAAGACTACACTGATTATATAGAACCAAAAAGAAAAATGAACAAAGAAGGAAACTCCTAGTAAACATCAACTTCATCAGCTCTTTTCTGCTACCTAGAACAACCCAGCACTATCGTCTATAGACATATTTATTAGGTCGTCCTGAGCCTGAGCTGCACTGTCATCAAACAGCCACTTCTCCAACAATGAGAGAGGAACTTGAACTTCCATGCTTGGCTTGCTTTCGTCTTGGAAAAGCCCATTTTCTGTTGTCAAATTGGTATTCTCGTCCATGGACTGAGAGACGTCAGAATTTGAGGAGTTGAAGCTAAACAGCGAGTCAAAGCCCTCAGGAGTATTTGTACTGTGTGCTCCATCGCTAGAGCTGGAATTAGCGCCCAGGGTGTTGTTTAAAGAACTTTGGGTGGTGTCTGAGTTAGTCTGTGCGGCTTTTGGCGTATTTTTCATCCAGTTCTCAAGCAATTTGGCAATGTTTTCAGCGCTTGACGCATAAGTAGATGCTTGTGATTGAAATTGTCTAGTCTGAGGCTCAGCAGTAGATGGCTTTGATTCAGGTGATGAGCGTGGTTTGTCAAGAGACAGAGCCTCACAAAGGGCTTGTTTAGCCAAGCGAATATCAGTTTGAAGCCTCCTCTCCCACTGTCCCTTTGGCTGTGAAGCAGAGAACCCATCTTGATTTTGGCCATCTTGGAGCTTTTTCAGCTTCTTTTTCAAGTGGGTGTTCCAGTAATTCTTTATGTCGTTATCAGTTCTCTGTGGAAGATAAGAGGCTATGGCTGCCCATCTGCATCAACACAAAACCTTGATTCATCTCCCAAGTACCAAGTAATCTTGCCTCCATATCCCAATGAAAATTAATCAAACAAATGAACAATTGTTTAGTATCTCAGAATCTTCTTGTGGCACATATGTTATTTAATTAAAACAGAATCTCTCCACTGGGATTATAATAAGATCTTATTAATTTCTTAACAATCCTGAGAGAGAGAGAGATGATTTTACCTGTTGCCCAAAAGAGCTTGGAGATGGATTATCATCTTCTCTTCATGATCGGTGAAATTGCCACGCTTAATTCCTGGTCGGAGATAGTTAGTCCATCTGAGCCTGCAACTTTTGCTGCATCTTAGCAAACCTGAAAAAGGCGAGAAAGTGAGAAATCGCGAATTAAGCTGAACCTGCACAGAGAAACAAATCTAACCCCTACATCTGTGCTATTGTGCCTGAAAGAAAATAGAAAAAATAAAATCAAAGTGGCAGTACAAAGCGGTGCAGGCAATAAATGCACCACTTTAATGATCAAAACAAACCCATAAAGAAAATAACAAAATCAGAAGAGTGAAAACATTTAAACAAAATTGGCACTACCTCAGGAAAGAGAGCAGAAACATTTAATCTTCTATGCGGAAGACGAGAATAAAGTTGAATAACCTTGAAACAAGGGAAAATAAAATCGCGACTCTTTAGAGAGAAAAATAAAGCTAAGCAACTTTAAAGTCTATACCTGTATTAGTAGGAACTGATCTCCAATTCCCAGGTCCATGTTCTTGAATGTAAGAAACCAAGATGATATCTTCTTCTGGTGTCCACGGCCCTTTCTTCACGCCTACTTTGTCACAGCAAGGTGGTCTCCCCATGGTATCCAGCTCTCTCTTGAATCTTGAAGAGTGATCAACAAAAAGGGCCTTGTAGGTAGCTAGGTGTATGTATATCTAAATAGACTCCAATCTCTTTTTCCCTTCTTTGAGATGCAGAGACAAGCGTCCACTTAAAGGGTTTGGCTTGTCTCCATATATATACATATAGAAGAGCGAACATGATGATGTGTATGCTGACCAGAAGAGAGGTAAAAGTGTTTGCTTGCTTAGAGTCAAAATGGACAGCTCATTCCTTGCCAAAAGTCAGCTATAAGGCTAAACCTCTATCACATACACTCTCTCTATCTCTCTTTGGAGCATTCATTATGCACCGAAAAGAAAAACAAAACCCTAATTTACTCTTATCCTCTTTAATGCCTGTGTTCCATCTATCAAGTGGCAGTAAAAAGTAATTTTTAAGTCTTCTAAATTACTTTGGCATTTATATCTACATACTATGGACTATGGAGTTTACCGCTTACCTCGATGTGTGCTTTAGCTTGGTCTTGCGGTTAAGATAAGATTTTACTTGATGAAAAAGCAACATAAGACGGTCACGCTTGTTTGTAATGGCCAATTAAGTACATCATATCCAGTAAAATTACGGTTTTATATATGCTCTTACTTAATCTTTGAAACCTAGCTATATGAGCTTGTCTACAACGATTTGTTAAAAGGTGAAGATATTGAATTTATTTTGCTTTTGGTAATTAATTGTTTACTTTGTAAAAAAAAAGAAATTATTTTCTAAATTGGTTGTTTTTTTTTTCTCTAAATATTAAAAGTAGATGATAGGTCACAGGAAATAGGTAAAAATATCTAAAATTTGTTTTATTATTTTAGTGGACCAAATTTTCTTTTCTGATTTTGAATAAATTTCCAACCTGTAAATATGAATATGACATTAGTCAAACGGATAAGAAGTTTGATTTTTAATAATAATATAAACAAGTAGTTTTGGTCATAACTTTACTACTCATTAATAGTCAATTGAAATGCATAATCTTCTCTTAATCATTGCTAAACTTTATTTATGTAAGATGGACACTTCATGAAATTCATCCGTGGTTATATTATTAAAGAATTTATATATTTTAAATAATTAAACTACATCACTTGTAATCCAAAGGTACATGTATATATATATATGTATATATGTGAGTGTGTTTATTTATTCATTACCCCATTTCCATTTGAATACGCGCTTCAAATTCCCATAGCTTAGTTTTATAAAATTGCAATTTTTTTGCTTTGAAAGAGTCAGATTCGCTGAACTGATTTAGGGTGAAGCCGAGGTGTGGGCAGGGGCACCGTCAGCTTCCATGCAAACTTTCTTCTTTATCACAAGAAAGTTTGAAAAGAAGAACAAATGGAGCATTTAAAATTCTGAAGAATAGCTAATTATTTAAATTAAAAAAAGAACTGACATTAAAATCATTAATATATAATTTCAGGCAGTGTGACTGAATGAAGCTCCAGTAAAGCAGTTGCCGGAGAACATAATTTACTCGTACTAATACTAATTAATATGGGCGGTAGCTCGTGCGTTCAAATATGAGCCACATCCGCTTGTTACTGTCAAATACGGTAATTTGACTTATCAATACACACTTAAGGAAAAGCTACTTTGCTTGTTACTCGGCCAATGATACAGATGATTGATGTTGAAAACTATATTTATATGCTAATAAAAGAGAAGTCGGCAACTTGTGCTGAAATTGATTCTCAGCATACGGTGGCTAGCTATTGGGCATTTTTGGATTTATGTGTGGTGTGATGACGAATGGACGGCCTGTGATGTGTGATGTATTAATGAGGGAGAGGAAAAGAGAGTAGGGGCATTGGGTCCATCAAATGAATTATTGAAAACGATGGAATATGAGAGCTTAAATGACCATAAAATTGAACTAGTCTTTGTAAGACTTCGTTAATCTATCTCGATGTGGAAAAAGAGTTGACACCAAGGAGAGGCACAAAAACATAGTATTACACATTAAGGATACATACATACATACATACATACATACCCTGTGGAAAAGAAGCAAACTTTAGTTTTGTTTTTCATTTCAGTAATGACAGGTCGATTTCTTGTTAGATAGTTTTGTTATGACCATTGAAAAGAAGTCTTCGGTCAATTAAGATTAATTATATTAACTAAAACACGTGTATTTGTTTGTAACGGAATCCTAATTATAACATAGTATCAAGTGATTGACCGTCAATTAAATAGGGCTATTTAGTTATATATACGAAAGTGTGATGTTTCAATTCCAAACTGCATTCTAAGTCAGCGTTGCATTAATTATAACGATTACGAAAACAATGGTTATATAGCATATAAATCGGAATCTTAACATAAGTTACAATCTTTTTGTTCCCGAATATGATTTTGCAATTACAATATGATCGATCTCCATATTAGGTGATCGATCATATTGTGATTAGAAACAATAGGCATTACAATCAAATGTATAGTTATATGTCCATACCATCTAAATAAATAGGTGAATGATTTTTTTTTGTTTTTTTTGGGTACAATCCTCGCCAATGGTTTAATACATTTCCACTCCTAAGGGAGAGGTGTCGTATAAAAACGGGACCAAAGGTTTGAATACTGCATTAGAAGCTATCTTAGCGAGAGAAAAGCCAATCGTCATTTGATCACTTCTTATCTATCCATGCATGAATTTTTATGTCCAAAACACTAGTCAATTATATACGACGCTAACGCTAACATATAAAGCTGTTTCTTCTGTTACGCTAAGCACGTGAACGTGATACTCTCCACAATCAGATGCAAAGACTTAGTTTAGGGTTTGGAAGACTTCGAGAGTATGCTCTTTAAATGTTGCCCTTTGACAATTCTTCATGGAACTCCTACCGATAATTGATTGGACGGATAAGTTGATATGGACACATCCAAATCGCGACAACAGGCTCTCGGCATGCGTCAAGCCTCCATTATCGTTGATGTAGGTGCAGTAAGTGATAGATATACATACACACAAGTTATGGTGTGATTTTTGGAATGATCTATAACAAGTTTCTGGTTTGGGATTGGCACTGAAAACATTAGGCAAGTGCGACTTTTTCACTAATTTGTTTTTCTGTGTGTCGGATTCTCGACGACCCAATTTCAGGATTCTCGGTAACAACTAATTATGGGGTCCGTTTCACATTTGACTCTGAAAAGGTTTGTTAGAAGTGAAATAGGTTAAGATGTGAATGGATGGGAATTGGAGGAAGCAAACAAAAACTAGCTTTAAATTCCATTTGGAACATACTTACGTTTTGTCAACTCGAAATGCCTTTTTTTTTTTTTTTAGGGTATTTGGTTCTTACGGAGTTGGCCTCGTGGCTTGTTTCTGTTCATATCGGTTTCTCTTGTCAACATCGATCTTCTACCTATATGATTGTGTTCTAACAAAAGAAAGCTACTATTCCATAATTCTTCATTCACACCTTAGGCTCAGCTTTATCCTGAACAATTTTGTTTTTTTTTTTTTGTCAACTCTATAATCTCGGTTCATAAATGGTCACAAAAAGCATGCAGGTTGCCTATGCCAAGTCTAGAAGGTAGCTTTTGGGATAGGATGATGCTCGAAAAGGAACTAACGCATTCAACTTATTAGATATACATATAACCGTACATATTTTGCATGTCTCTTGCATATATTTTGTTGTATGAAATATATTTGACTAGCCCATTCTTTCCTTGTCTATAGCATAATCTTAGGCTAAGATTTCCTTTGATTGATATAACAAATTGTATATATTTGGATTTTATGAATAAGAAAAACATAGCAACCTTTCCTATTGTAATATGGTACCAGACAATAGATTCGTCATTTCTGCAATAGCAATCTTGAATCTCTCTACTTTAGTGTTTCACTGAGAGCGTCATTGAGATTGTTTCATTGTGAGCGTCACATAATTGAGCTTGTTGTCCCATAGCTTGTATCCAAAGTTTAAGTTTAGCATTTTCATTACTCAAATTTGTTGTATATCACTGAAACAAAGAAAGTTGTGCAGAGAGAGTGGTAGGCTCGGTTTGAAGAATCTAGATTTTTTTCTCAAGTTCAAAGATATAACAGGCTTTCCTCGTATATTCTTTCTCGATCTCAGCCATGAACAATTCAGAAAAGTCTACGTCTTTTGTTATCAACAATGTTACGTCTATCACATCTGTTATTACAAAACTTGGTCCCTCTTGACCATACTGCATACACTACTTGTTAAATTATCATTTTTGTGCTAATTTTAGATATAAATCTCTTTAATATGTTGAAATTATTATTCAAAATTAATGGACTTGTTTTTTAATTGTTCTTAGATTATTTTCAACACATTAAAGATAAAATTGGATCAAAAAGATGCAAGGAAAGTAAAGATAATTTGAATTCCCAGCTGACAGAAAAATAATTGACTAAGCGTGGGCACGTATAAGGAAAAAAGATTATCTGCAAAATCCAATTTAAAATCAAATTTGATCCACCTAAGATCTTCATGATTTTGGGAATCAAGTTGTTGCCTTGTTGAGGATCTGAAACTGGAATATGTGAGGAGGGTATCTGCTGAAGATTACGACAGGAGGGAGGAGGGAGGAGAGAAGACATTGAAAATCATTAAAAACACATGCAGGTTTTGGGAGAGTTTTTTTACGTTCCTACAATAGTTTTCTTGTTTTTAGGATTTTTCATATTTTTTTAAAAAAAGACCAGGAATTGAGACTTTATATTTTGCTATTCTTCTATTGGTTTTTACTTTTGTTATGAGTAGTTAAATCTTTCTTCTTGGTTGAAGAGAACTACGCTAGCATCTAGTATGTGTGAGATTTTTAAATAAAGTTTATTTCATTGACGAATATTAAATATCTTCCAAATTGCTTTTCATGATTGAATTGATTAATTTCTAGAGTATGCAACTATGAATTAATTTGTTTAATTTATAGCCAGATTAGTAGGAATTGACATTCAGTTTTGCTAATCCAAAGTGACAATTAGGATTACCATCTTTATATTAGAATTTGGAAATTCTAAGAAGATGCTTAACTTGATTAAATGCATGTCGTACGTGTGTTATCTTGTTCATTGATTTCTTAGTCTATAGCTCCGATTCTCCTGAAATGCATCACCGAATCAAAACAAGAAAGAAAAAGGAAAGTCAAAATCACAAAATCTCTTAATAAAAACCCTTAAATGCAACAGTTAATCGATTACAAAAGAGCACAGAGAAGACAAAAATACCTTGACGACGTAGAAACTCCAATGACTCAGTAGCAGATCTGGAGGAGGAAGAAGGAGGAAACGGCAGGTGGGACACGATGAAGATGGCCGGATAAGACAATGCCGATAAGTAGAAAAGGAGTCCACAACAGAGAAACCGGAGAGAAGAAAACTGAAGAGGAGACGCAGAAAGAAGGAAGAAGAAGATGCAAGTGGGGGGAGGGGAGATGATGGGTGATTTTAAATTTAAAAAGAATTTGCCGACGAAAATTTTCGTAGGTAAACTTAAAATTTTTTTTATTCCGCTAATATTTTCCGCCTTTTTACCGATAGATATCTTATACCGTCGCTAAATTTACCGACGGGAATCTTATACCGTCGCTAAAGTCCATCGTAAAATTTGTCGGAATTATTTTCCTCCATATTTAGCGACGGATATTAATACCGTTGCTAAACGAAAATTTTCTCGTTAATTTTACTGACAAAAATGGATATTATGTCGGTAATTTGCAACGATATATTTGCCGTCAGTAAGTTTCCGTCGCTAATTCTTTCTTTTCTTGTAGCGGTTCTTAAACTTATTAATCAATTAAACTTAAGATCGTATCTAAGTTGTTGACTAATAAAAATGTTTAGAATACATGTTTCTATTCATTTAATCTTAAGAGAAAGCATCACCCAATGAATGCTTGTTGATGGAATGAGTTTTATATCGAGGATCTATATTAGTTTGATAATGTAGGTGACCCGAAACCAAGGTTTGTTTACTGAATTTTCAGATCTGATTATTTTTGTTAATTTTCAATTTCTACCATTTTTAATTTCTTTAATTTACGTAAATTAAACCCCCCCCCTCACTAATTTGTTTTAGTTTTAAACTTGTATAACCTTTATCGTTAAAATTTCTCGTGAGAACGATCTCAACTCTTCACTAACTACATTTTTCATTACTAGAGTTGGTATTAATTTGGTTGCAAGCGACAACAGTACCACTACTCTAACAATCCAAGAGCCATGTTGGTTACCCAACAATTGAATCGAGATAATTATCCCACTTAGTGTAGAGTAATCACCGTAGCTTTAGAAGAAAAGAATAAACTCGGGTTTGTTAATGGCACAATTAGCAAACCACCAGCCAACTCTTTCCTCTTTTCCTATTGGAATCGCTGCAATAACATGATACTTTCATGAATTCTCTATGTTGTAATAAGAGAAATAGCTACTAGCGTCATCTACATGAAGACTGTCTATCAAGTTTGGACTGACCTCCATGAAAGATTTTCACAAAAAAAATGCTCTACGATTCTTTGAAATATAAAGAACCATAGCCAATTATGCTTAAAAGAATGATTTTGTCGCTGCATACTACACTATTCTTAAGGGCTTTTAGGATGAACTCTTCACTTACAACAATTATCCATCTTGCACTTGTGGCAACATACACGAGATTAATAACCTCCAACAAAGAGGTCAGTTGATTCAAATTCATATAGGTCTTAATGAATCTTATAATATTGTTAAGAGTCAAATACTCCTCATAAATCCATTATTTAATGTTTCTAAAGCTTATTCTCTTTTATCATAGGAAGAAAGACAACGATCGGTTTTCATAACAAATTCAATCAATCATTAAGAACAATCTCCTCTAGTTGCCTTCCACAAATAACAAAGCAAAACACATGGCAAACCAAAATATTATTGTGATTATTGTGGACTTGATGGGCATTCATAATCAAAATGTTGAAAGAAGTCTGGAAATCTAAATTATTGTCAAGATAGGATGCAATATCATTGTGATTACTATTGACTTGATGGCCACTCTAAATCAAAGTGTTCGAAAGAAGTCTAAAAATTCAAACTATTAACAAGATGGAGCTTCAACTACTTGTCTTGTTGCTAATAAACCAACCGTTGCCATTGTTGATAGCACTGTTAATAAATGATCGGTAGGATTTTTTTCCTAAAGAAATAATATCAAGATCATTCAAATTTTAACAGATATATATTATTAAATAGAATCATATTTTCTTAAACTATTTCAAATTAATTTAATTTTTATTGAAAATATTTGTTACCGCATAAAATGATGATATCAAATGATAAATTAAATTTTTTAGCAAAATGAATACTTAGAATTAAGACACCATGATATGCAAAGACATAAAATGTTTACTAGTTTTTTTCATTGCGTAGTACATTACTGTTTTTCATTTTTAATGATCGATTATTTGTTCATTAAAATCTACTAAACCTTGGAAGTGGAAGAGATTATTGGCCCCTTAATTTCTAGTTAATCAACAAGTATTTACTTAATTAACAATTACTTTTCTTTTTAAGTCTAGTGATAAGTTTAGGCACACTTAATTCATTTTCTTGCATTGGTTACCTTAATTATTTTTTCGATTAAACATAAAACACAATATATAATTTTCTATTTACTACTAATAACACTTTTAGTTGTACCTCCAAATAAGTTGGGGATCAACTTAATTTCCATGTAAATGAAAATGCCCGCCCTTAGAAAATCTCATTCCTTATGGCCCCCACAAGTGTTACATCTTAGCCGTACACAAATCGCCCTGGGAACGTGTATGATCACTAGCAATCAACGTGGATCTAATCCAACACAATGACTTGACTAGATAGGTTGAGCCCACCAATCCAACAAGGAGTTTCTAAATCTTATTGTGTAGCTGTGGGCCCCACATCTGTCGCCAAATCCCAAGAACACTCACACCACCCATGATTGAAGTTGTTTTCTAATTTTCTATTTTTTTTGTTTGTATTATGATATGTCATGTCAACACCTCGGAGCACATCGTTCCTATTTTGTGTGTTGAAAGGTGAGATATCACAGATTTGAACAGTATAATTGATGGACACGTAAACTTCTGGTGGGGCCAAATTTCCCGACAAATGATTGAATGCGGTGTGATCTTCAGAGAGGTAATTGTGTTGACTCTGTGCCCATGATGATGCAAACTGCTGTTCAGTTTTATTTTTGGATTATGGTTCACATTATTATTATTAATCTTTCAGAATGAAAAGTCAAACCCTCATGCCCTGTACGGTCCAGAATTGGCGCAGCCAACTTGAAATTGGTTTCAGACTTCATTTTCCCAACTATTCATTTCCAATTTAATTACTGTATTTATTAATTTCCTATTTCTTTCTTGAGGTGGTGGAAGTTAAGTTATCCCTTGAGTATGGTTGGTCCAATATTAATAGGTAATTAAAAAATGATTAGCTGGAGCTAAATTCAATGCAACGTTTTCTTAAGTTAAGGTGTCAAAACTTGTCACCCTAGCTAATAAATGTTTAGTACAAGACTGATGGGAAGATGAGAAGTAACATCTATCAGGGCCAACTCTTTTTCTAATCTCTTTAAATTAAGATCGAGGGGATGAAAAAATGTTATATGAAAGTTTATTAATATGAATTATTTAACTCTTCACTTGCATAGTATGTTTCCTCCCCCCTTGAATTCAATATTTCATATGTACTTTCTTAAAATAAGCCATATTTTGTTAATAACTGAAGAGCAAACTGCGAGGTTGACAAATCAAGGGTTCTTTAATTATGCATGTGTGATTGGATTGAACGTCGTTTAATACGAAACCAGTTACTTCTTGCCACCTCAAAACGACTGGGAATCAGTGGAATATCTTCCTTAATTAAATCTGATTTTACATCTTAGATGGACTTGATGGTACTCCGTACTCGGCCAATAGGAACCCTCTTTTCAGTAGTTGGGTTGTATTTAATTTTAATCCCCTCTTACCAGATGTTGCGTGTTTTTATAAGAACCAAAAAAAAAAAAAAAAGGGCCAAAGAGATATTTAAGTTCACTCGTTTTCAAAAATATTGATCTACCATATGTCGCCTTTCACGCTTTGAGTACAGGGAGCTAGACTTGTACTTAGCTTACCTTTGTCCTTTAAATTTATATTATCATAGTGAAAAAAAAAATACTCTTTGTTTGTATTTTAATACTTTATTAATGAATTTTTCTCTTTTATTTCTTCAAAAAAATTATGAAAATTTTACCTCATGGGCCTGTCGTAATTTTAATGTCTTAAACAAAGTTGAACTCAAAGTATTCTTATTATAATTTTGAAATGTTGTAATCACTTAGAAATTAAATTAGCATTTTCCAAAAGAAAGTCGAAAATTATTTTCTATTACTAATTCATGAGACTATAACAATATTTTAAAGCCATAATAAGATTTGTTAACATTATTAAGTAAAATTTTAATTCATCATAAAACATTGAAATTTTTAATTTCAAATATATATAATAAAAATTTAAGTTTTATACATTACAACTAAATATGTTTTCAAGATTAGAAACATTTATTTAAAGAATTATATCTCACGTTTTTATACTAATGATAAATTTAACATTTTGCAATGTGAAATTGAAATAAATTAGAGCTCATTTTTACGTAAAAACGCTTAAATATATTTTAATAAAATAAATATTTAAAGTAAAAATTCATTTAATTTATTTCAACAATAAATGATTAGTTTATAACAAAAATTAATTAAAAGTATAAAAAATATAATAAGTACTATGGAAATTTATATTAAGTATTGTTAAATTAATACACTTACTATATATAGGATACACATAGATTTTAGTGCTTTATGATATATTTAACTTCAATAAACTTGTCTGATTTAGGTTTAGTTTTTATATAATCTTGTAAAAATCAAACTTTATTAGTTAGGTACAGTTCAATTGATTAGATATTTTTGAATAGTAATTAATTCAAACTTCTTAGTTTCATTATATAATTTAAAAAAGAAAATGAAAACTAAACTATTTAAGAAAGGGGACTGAAAATCAAACAAGAGTTTAGAAAAAAAATTGAAACACCTTGAAATTAGTAAACGAATAGATCAATAACTTTAATTCAATTAGAATAACAGCTGCATGAACCAAAATAAAGAGCTCAATTCTAAAGGAATTAGGTCATTCCTGCTTATTCCTCCAGTTCGAATTCTAGCTTGTTGATAACTACTTTATGTTCTTAGTTTCTACCTAAGGATGATTCAAATATGGTATATATTGTCGATCCCTTTTGTTTTAGAGCCATAAACACGACAACAACGCACCAAGACATATCAACCTTGGAACACATAAGACGGACCTATGTTTCTGAGCTGTCGCGATGCCCATTTGCAGTACAGCTAATTGTAGGGTCGATTTACTTTCTTTCTGAAGCATGCTTCATTTTTTACGTCCTTACAATTTTAGTATGTGACCCATAATTTCACTGACGTTAGTCGATAGTAATTAAGCAGTTATAATTTCACGTACGTTAGTAGCTAATCGATCTGCAGTTATCTCTTAACCAAACTATATAAATTAATTAAGAGCTAGAACTTAGTTTTGAAGCTAACCTTCACCCAACTTCCACATGGTTGGAGTTATTTGGACATAGATATTGAAACTCTCCTCAAACTCTCGCAAAACGAAGAGCTTTATAATACTATGGATACGTTTACTTGAACTGACTAGATGTATATGTAGTAAAGAGTAATAATTTGGAACAGTCCCGACTTCAAGTATTAGGAGGAAGTCCCAAGGATCTGATCAACATGCTATATTTCAAATATTCTTGCTAGACAGCCGGTTAATAATATAATATATGCGAGTATAGTGCTGTATATATAACATTTGCAATAATTATACGGTAACACTGACACGAAATTGACGACTTGAACTAGAAATAATACACAACTTATTATCTATTTTAAAACATGTACAAATAAGTTGAACAAAGAAAAAAGCTCCAATTTTTCGCGGTGTAGTATGAGTACACGAGCGCTTTATTACCATTAAAAATAAAAATAAAATGAACAACTTGGCCTATCACCTACTATATGCAATCTGGTTGCAGGCGGGATTCTTGTCAGTAAACGTTGGAGGTTACAAAGAGAGAGTCCACAAGAATTCACATCCACACAAATCGAATAGAACATTCAATAAGCTGGTTGGTCCTCCCGCAGGTCGCGGAAGATTACTTTAATCCGGTAAATGCAGTAGCTGAGATGATCACTCGCTACTGTATTTCCTTCACTTAAAGCAAGCAAATTGCCACGTCGAAAGCAGCCCAATTCTCACTCGCCACCTAACTTGGCATGAATAGAAGATGATAGTAGGGTACCTAGCACTTAATCCTACAATCCGCAACTTGCATTCTGCAATGAATCCTACAGAAACCCTCGTCAAAATTGGTCTCCATGAATTCATTTACCTGACAGGATCCCATATAGCATGTACAACGTTCCCTAACCTGGAAATGGTATATACGTGCTAGCACCTGTATTCAGTTGTCAAACATCTGATGTTGTCACGCGGGTCTACCACTTTTAGTTCCTTGAGCTATTTGCAGCATCGGCAAAACATGTGTGGCTTATAAAGTTCATGACCCTAGCAAGAATCAAACATTCATTGTTAGCCAGTGTGAATAGTGCACATCAAATTCAGCTGGTAAACTTTAGTGGCATAATCCTGGGCCAGGTACTATTGATCATTTGCTTAAAATCCATGGACATGGCATGTTAAAATCTATTGACTTAAGAGATTAGTTAGCATCGACACTATATTTGCACGATCCATCACTATTCTAGTTAAGTGTCTCTGCCACTTGAGTGCCTAAGGACGAAATCTACAAGCTGACTTATATCAGTATCCTCAGGTTCTGATTAGTCAACTTAATCTATAACTTAAAACAGCAGGAAAGGGAAATTCTTCTTATCTGTAACCATTGCAATACACTCGATGTTTTTCTGCCCTTTTCACCTAAATTAAAGCAGAAACGAAAACAACGTTCGAGATTTTAACTTAATGCCTCATTAAAACATTGGCACTAGGTAAGTGCATCGATGTATCTAGAGGAAGCTCAAGGAGGAGGAGTTGTTAGAACTTCGCATCATAATGCAGAATTTTCACCTTGGAATTTATAGAATTGTACAGTAAGCCAATAGGAATATGCCAAGTACCACGATATGATTCAAATCATTTAATAACTTTCTCATCATCTTTCAATCACTTGGATAATCGTATATGTCTTTCATCTTTTTAATCAGTTTCAAAAACTGAATGCAAAATTTATGGGCTTCATGTATTCTTTTTTACCATTCATTAATGACTACGGAATACGGGTGCCTGTCTTGGCAGGGAAAGCAGTCTATATGGTCCCAGAGAAAATAAATAAATAAATTCTTGCGCACCTGAGCAACTAAGCCAAAAACACAAAAGGAATGAATGGAGGCCACACATTTCTCAGGCTCCGATCACTCTATATGAGCTTCTATAGGACCTGCTTCTTAAAGGCCAGCGACCTCATGACCCCTCCAATCTTTACAATTCTGTAAAAAGAAAAACGGCAAGATAAGTTGTTATCCTATGTGTATGATTTGTTCTTACCAATTGAGTCCTGCAGGCCTGTCAGTATACACAGGAAAAAGTGAAAAAAGCTCTGCCATACTCAGGCCATACCAGGACTTGGATATCTGAATCTACTTGAGAAGCCAGAATACTTCTGAGCATTCATTCCAAGCTGATGTGTCACCTGCTGCAGAAGTTAACCTAGATTTGGTCCCATATAGAAGCGCCTCTGTTAGGACAAGTATGCAGCTGTATCTACTCTACACCACAAATTATTATTCTGCCAGAGCGTCATATCTTCCATGGATTAATAGGCTTGCCGTGGACTAATCATAAGATCATTTTGTTGCCATTTTCATGCAAAATGTTTTCCATGAGCAGCTATGATAAAATCGTACCAAATGCAAAAAATTTTCAGTAACCCGACAGTTTTAGTACCAATTGATCGATTAAATACCATTTGCATGAATTGCAAATGAGTTCTAAGAATGCTAATATTTCTTAAGTTTTTAGCTCAAGTGTAAGACAGGATATTAATTAGTAAATTTATGTTGGGATTTGTCCTCTATTTATGTTATCTTCTGTCGCAAGAGAATGATGAAAATGAGTTTCCTTTCGCATAATTAAGACCACACAACAATTTTATTTGGTTCGATAGCTTGATTGCTATCTATATACAAGGATCTCACGTAGGTGGTTATAGAGTTTTTTAAGAACCCACTAGTACGCCTAAGTAAGTAGACGCTCCAACTCCTAATTTTTTCCTGTAAAATTCTCTTAAATTTTTTATTATACTCACTCTATTTTGTGCTGAATAATAAATGGGTGGTAAGATTTGAACTCACAATCACTTGGTCAAAAACTTTGATATTATATTAAATGACCGTTTCATCACAATAACTTAAGTTGTTATGTGAGGCTAACTTAATTGATTTTATATACTCCATTCACTAGCATTTACTGCCAATGAAAAGTCCAACTTAAAGTAAGCTTCATGTGCCTCTCACGTTTATCATTTAAAGCTCCTTTGCTCTGTGTTTTGCTTTGTTCTTTGTTGTTAATCCTATAACCAAATACACTCAAATCTTTGGGTTCTTTACGTTGTCAGTTATTAATCAAAACAAATCAAAACCACACATATATATCACATGAACTTTAAATTTTTAAATATTAAACCCGAACCATTTGAGATCAAATCGATGATCTGTGTTAAAAATTGATGGAGAAACGTGAATTACTATTTTTTAGACTAATACTTTAAAGGAGTTTTAATGGCTCTCCTCTTCCAATCGAAATTTACACCTAGAAAATGAATGTGGAGCAAACCTTTTCAGATTTCAGATTCTAGATCTAATCAAATCATTTGACCAAATAATGACACAATCGATGGAGAGTTGATATGTTAAACATATATATCAAGCCAGTCTTACAATCTAAAATCTAAACTTTATAGATTATCCAAGTAGTAGATACAATAATTTAATGAAATGGATGCAGTTTCTTTTATCTTGGAAAAGTACTTAATGCAAGTAACCTATCAGATTTTGTTCAGAAGATATTAAGAGATTCGGGCTCAAACCTATATATACATGATGTAGGATGCAAACCACCAGGATTATCAACGTACAAATGATCTTACTCGTCTCCCTGTGTATGAGCAATAAGTTGAAGTTCAACTAGAATTTTTAAAGGCTTAATTTGCTAATGCAACTACAACGCTATCACTTAATTTGATCACAATTAATAAAGAAATGATGATTTATATAATCCCAAATTCTGTTGGGAACGATATGGTGTATTTATGTGACGGAACTTGTGATGATATTGATGACGATGACGAGAGCAACGCCAGTCCTTTGTGGTGCGAAGCATGCATTGCTTGCTCTTTACTTGTCATTTTCAAGTTAGATGGGAAGTATCTCGCCTTTGTTTTTGCATTGATTTGAATTGAATTGAATAGCGAAACGTAAGAACAGTTCTTATTCTACCACTTCTTCAACTCATGGTCATGAAGCTGTGGCTCCTACATATAATATGCATTCAAATATTTGCTTTTCTGATTTAGTATAAATACAAAGTGATAATTAATCCATATGACCAAGGTTTTAAATAGCCAATTGCAGGTAATATTATTATAATACTCAATGATTCAAAAACTCAATCGATTCATCCGTAAAAACTTTGATCATTCTAATTTGTCAGCTCGGTTTATAAATTTTCGGTTCGATTTGTTTTAATAACTCTTGTTATTAAAAATCGATCAATTTATATATTAATTAATCAGTTAATTTTTGTAAATTAATAAATTTTTATAAACTAAAACAAATCAATTAGTTTTTATTTAACAATATCTTTTTTTAATTAAACTTTAAATTCTTTGATGGATAAAGATAATCTCTTTTTATTTAATATTTAACAGATTTTATGACGATCTAATACCGGTTGAACCTTTTAAATCTTAAACCTCTTATTTTACCGGTTTAACTTTCGGTCTGATTTTTAAAATATTAATAATACCAATGATAGCACATCCTAACTAAGGTTTATATACACACGATCAAAGTTTTAAGTAACGGATTACATGTCAAATTAGCAAATCTCAATTTACAACGATTGCTTATGATTCAATTTCCACTACCTACTACTGGCATATGGTTGATGGATATGGATAAAACAGGAAACAATGTCCATCGCTTAAACAACCCTTCCCGATTATTTGGTTATCATGTCAATAGCTTTAGCTCAATACAATTGCTAATTTGAAGCCCTTCTCTATTTCAGCTTTATATCATTATAAAAATTTAAACTCCATTTTTGTCACCGGAAATATCAGTTATGAACTTTACGACAAAGAGGATTCAGACTGCCTAAAGGTAATACAAAAACAGTAGCGCATCAATCCAATAGCACAAACCTGTATGGTCATGTCAAGGCGCGGCGTTTGCAAAAGTGTAAACCCATTATTCTAATCTTACAAAGTTTGAGTTAATTGACAACTTTGAGCCCCTCCAAATTTCAGCAAATGTTACCATTTGATACACTTTGAATGTCAACAATGAGCCCTTAATAACTTTCATGTCTATGTATATTCCAAATCGTTCAAATGTAGACGTAAAAGTTGGTGTACACGATAATTTATACAATGCAATAAGTCTATAATGCTTGCTGCTCAGGGTATGAAGTCCAGAAAATGGACAAGTTTCTTCTCACAAGTTTATATAGACCAGCCCTTCTCCCTTAAGATAACTAGACGTCTCAAACTCAAGGTCTATCTTAATCCCAGATATGCATGCCCTCACCAAGGACCAGATCAATCCAAGAATTCAGCATTATGTCAGAAAATGCATAAAAAAATGACCCAGCACGAACACCCATATCTAATTGATGTCAAGTGGTGGTTTAAAATTTTCTTGTAGAAACCGGTAAAGTTCATCTACTACCAAAGTAAGATATTCTTCTTGTGGCAGAAGAGTGCCTGGAACCTCAGACGAATTTGTTGATCCCTTGGCCTTTTTAAGTGCTTTTCCATCTCTGCCTAATCTCTTTGGAGATCCTGGATTTGCTACAATCCAGAAATGGTATCTTTCTATCCAAGGTTGCAAAGAGCTCAAGGAATTCATCTCGGCATTGAACTGAGTCAAGGAAAACAGTCAAGAAAGCAGCAAGGGCATACCAAACGCCTTTCCTTTTAGTTAGTGCACATCTACTTTCAAATCTGGGGTTAATTTCCTAGAATTTTCATAAACGTGTGAATTGTACTGGGATTCAATCACCTCCATGTTCTTTACACGTTATACATCATTCAACACGAAACCAGGCCCTTGGATCCCTAAGCAGCCAGTACCTGGTAGTTGAAGGATAATAAAAATCCATTTATTCCAGTTCAGCAAATGGTATGCATACCGACAAGATGCTGACAATCTGTTTTTATATTGAAAGCTATGTAAAGGCTCATTGAGCTGGAGCCACTCCATGCTTTGGTTGAATATCGTACCATCCACAAAACAAATATCCTACTATGGGGACTGTTAGTCTTAACAGTGAAATGACATCTAACTACACAGAATAAATCAATTGAGTGCTCAAAAAAGATTATCCTGACATCCACGTGAATGATAGTGAGATCTTGGTATCATGCATAACTCCATTATTTTGTCGCAATCGCAATCCATTTATATCTACACGGTGATAGTGAAATAGACATACCAAGTATACATGCTGGTATCTCGACTGAATGCAACTGGAAGGGGACCAGCCATGTAGGAGAAATGGCAGCGTAGCTGTTGGCTCTGCCAAACCCATTTTGGCATCATGAACTATTCTTGTGGCAGCACAAGCTCCTCCAATGACCACAAAATCATCTACTGAATGAACCACACACAAAATTTTGGTAAGAATTAATAATTTTCGAATAGAGGATACCCCATCTAAAGAAGACAAAATATCTGTACCAAGTTCTGTGCAATAAAAAATCAGATTTAGGAAATTATGGGGGATAGAACAAGATCAAAGGAACATATATGGCACTGAAGATTGAACAAACATTGTTAAGTACCACAAAGAATATGCCACAAGAAAGGTTAGGAAAATGTAGAAACACATTGATAATAATGCAATGATTTTTAATCAGAAGAATATTATTATGAAGTCCAGAAACACTGCACCTATTAGAGATGAACAGAATATTCAACGGATGTCTAGGTCTATAATATCAAGAATCAACACAAATCTCCACCTTATTAAAGATTTGGAAAGTTTCTATCTATAAGGTTTTGAATAAAATCATCATTAAACTAGTCAATCATCACCACTAGTTCGAACAAAAGTATTTACTTCCCAAAGACAAGCCTGTCAAAACCTAAAGAAGGTTGAACTTGACTTATATTTGACCTCCTGTATGAGAAGGAAAATCATCGAACAATTAAATTTGGCAAATTCAGACAATTAAGCCACAAAAATTAACATAGTGAATTAACATACATGACTGATGTAAATGCTGAAATCCATATATACAGATTATAGTGCAAAGAGAAAAAAAACAATTGCTGTGAAAAACCTGCTCCTCCTCCTCCTAAAAAATCATAATTACCAGGCTAACATGGTCAATGGGGATAGGGATTTTGATATGATGTGTTCGTACTCTCTTCAACAGCATATGATGCCACGTGTTATATGTTGCCCCACTATCTTGACATTTACAGTTTAATTGTTTGTCATTTTTACATCTGAGGGCTCAACTGAGTTTCCTATAAGACAAGGGTCATGGTTATTGAAGCTAAGTTTAGATCCTTCAACATGGTTTTTCCTAAATTGAATGGAAAAAGAGCGGGAAATAACAAACAGATTATCCCCCATCATATTGAAACAAAGAAAAATCTCTAAAGCATTTTACAGCATGATGACAAGGAGAAGAATAAACAGTTTGAAGTTTCACAATCACATCAAAACACATGCCTTTTCAAGTCTTCTACATCTTTTGGGTTGAGGGTTTTGCCATTTAATTAACCATTTGGTATTTCAAAAAATTTGGACATAAGCTAAAAAGGATCCATCCTAAGTGCAATGGTAATTAAACAAGAGCAAAAGCAATATAAATGCACAACACACAGTGCATCACATGAAAAGTACAGAAACAAACTCAGACTATCAAGCATGAATAAAGCATTACACCAACAAATACAAATATAATTAGCACATTGCGTTAGTTTCCTGCAAAGTTCCATGGACTATCTGCTGAATTTATGGAGCGAACCAAAAAGTTCTAATATCAACATTGCAATTCATCTTAGGCCAGTCAGGGCACTCAAACCAGGCCAATCAACAATAGTTGCCTGCCAATTGATTTTTCCGGCTCATTGGGCAATGTCATTGGCCACAGACCTCCATTCTTCAGCGGTGAAAACATCAGAAATAGTTCATACTACCAAGGATATTTCTGTTGGATAAAAAATCTCTCTAGCATGTTCATCGTAGATGCTTACATTTGTCTTTGAATTTCTATTAGCAGTTATTTGACTGAAAGTAACTGAAAAATTTGCAAGCAAAACAAACACAACCTAGCTTTAAAATTTGTATCACAATTGAGCAATAAAAAAAATTCAATCCTGTTTATAATTGTTAGTTGAATGTCACTGGATACACCATACCACACAATAGCCATATATATGGACTTTCAGAAAGGGACGTAAAATTGTTTATAGAGGCTCTTGGGAACAACATGTTAACCTAGTGCTGGTTCTATGACAGAAGCATGTGATATTATCGTTCTCAAACCATTGTAATGTAGGGTCCTGAACAATTAGTATGTCATTTTGTCCCAGACGTGGCTAAAAAACACAAACACAAACACAATGTACCCCATTGCACAAGGCTTCCCCGCTTTGCGAAGGTCGGGAGAGAGTCATCATTGTACGTAGCTTTCCCTTTGTCCTAGACGTGGCTAGTAGCAATTAAAGACAGGTTAGTTCCTGAATGCCAGAAATTTTTGGTATTTTCACAATGAGGGAAAATATAGAAACCAGTCACTTTTCAAATTGGTCCATCTTTTCAACATAAAAAATTAACTGGAAAATGCAGGCAGAAAGATTGAAAACATCTTGGCTTTTCAATTCATAAAGCGACCAAATTTTCTTCTAAACACCAGATTCCTTATCAGTGTTTGGCCTAGTGAAATCTTGGACTTGGAACTTGAAAGGGAAATTAGCAAACCATGATGCGAACTTTTCTAAAGAAAAGACCCCGGTAAATGCAGTCCCATTGCAGAGCTGCATTACTCAACGCAACACAAGCAATCCTATCTATTCATTATTTTAATTGTGATTTATGGAGTACTTCAATCCCCTTCTCTAAGAAATGTGAGCAAATTCTCAATCCCGGTATGAAACCAAAGCCCTTAACATCACAACTTCGACGAGTCGCAAACCACACCGGACCAAACTAAACAAAATCAAGTAATTAGCCCGTCTGCAATGTTCTTCCAGCTCTTAAGAATAAGCTTAAATTAACAGGTCTCAGAAATCATTAATAAGAGCTTGCGATAATTGAAATACAGAAGATAAAAAGCAAACTCCTTTAATTAACCATTAAAGATGAGAACTAAA
>JAOQMQ010000007.1:15601011-15611135 GCA_027563845.1 Erythroxylum subrotundum
GAAGCTGGTCAGCACGTTTCCATTCTCTGAAATCTGGATTTGTTGTAGGTTGAGTTTCAGAAGATGAGGTGACCACTAGATTTGGTAGGGAAATGCCTGAAGTGATGAAAGTTTCAAGCTCCAAGGCACGTATAGCTGCTAGAACCTGTGCACGCCAGTTAATGAAATTTTCCCGATCCAACTTAATGGGTAAGTTGAAATTGAGGGTTTTAGCAAGTGCAGAGAAATCAAGGGAAGGCATGGTTGTGGTGGTTTGATTTTGAGAATCAGAAGGGTGATTGGCAGAAGAAGTAGCTTCTGAAATATGAGCCATGGACGTTTGTCCTTCAGAGCTCTGATACCATGTATGAATTGATGACACAAATTGTATGATGTAATTGCCACACTTTTCCATTCATTGACTAAGAATATATACAGGAATTTGTACATTTGTACAGCTGGAGTTTGTTACAACTGAATTGCGATATTTATTGTCTATGTTACAGGTGCATTCTTTTACTGTGAGGAAGCTGAGTTGTTGGGCTGGGCTGGATGGATCTGAAACTTGGGCCTGCATGATTCAAGTGATTTGCTGTCCACGCACGAGGATATTGATTTGTCTCTTACAAGGTGGACTTATTTGTGGTATTTCAGGTGCTTGGTTTGGAGGTTTTATGCAGAATATTGGCTGGTGCTCCTCTGTTTTTGCTAAACTTTGGGGAGTTTTTTTTCCAGTCTTAAGCTTGTTTTAGATCTTTGTTATCGTCGAGTTGAATTAGAAGTGGATTCTCTAGTGGTGACTAATATCCTGTCATCCTCTACTAAATGGACAATGTCTCATAATCCTCTAGTTATGGGTATCAACGAGTTGTTTACTCAAAATTAGGTAATTTTACCTTGTCATATTTACAGGGAGAGAAACCAGTGTGCCGACTGGCTCACCAACTTTACTGTTTATTTTAAGTTACGGATTACATCTTTTAATACTACACCTATAGAATGCCTCTCTTTCCTTTTAGAGAATATATCTAAAGTTTGCTTCCTTAGATTAGTCATATAATGTCTCGGGTTTCTTTACAAAGATTCTGGACTTATTCAGTACCCCTTTGATCTCAACCATCCAATACAATAAATTGAATAGTTGAGTTAAAATCAAAAGAGAACAAAAGGCACAAAATAAAAAGTACAGAAGATCTGCGCCACAAAGAAGGCGCATTACCGTCAGCTTTTATCCATAAACACAAGCGAAAAGTAGTTTTTAGAAACAAACATTACCGTCAGCTTTAGTCCATATAAAGACAAGCGAAACGAAAAGTAGTTTTTAGAAAAAAAGCTTTAGTCCATATAAAGACAAGCGAAACGAAAAGTAGTTTTTAGAAAAAAAACAAAAGAAACGAAAATCACTGTCAAGAATGGGATTCGAACCCATGCCCTTTCGGACCAGTACCTGAAACTGGCGCCTTAGACCAACTCGGCCATCTTGACTTTATAAAAAATAGAGTTCTGAAATTTAGTTCAAACAATGAACTCTTTCTGGAGTTCCCGCGCTCTCAAAACTACTTTCTCATACTTCTTCTCGGCGACAACGTAAATGACTTCTCTCATCGCCAAGCTTCAAACTAAACTGCTATCACTCTCCCTTTGCAGACTTATCTCATCACTAGCTCTTCTCAAAGACCCGCCTTTAATAGAACCCATAAAACATGAACACCACTTTCCTAATTCTTCGCTTGACCCTTTTCACGTCTTCAGTGTTTACTCCAGAACCGCTCCCTGCACCATCGAGAACACAGAAATCTTGCATTCCCATTTGCTTAAAACTGCATTATTTGAATGTAATATGTTCCTTTCTAATTTTTTACTTGATTGGTATTGTAAGTCTGGTGATATGTTTAATGCGGCCAAGTTGTTTGACAGAATTCCTCAACCAAATGCGATTTCTTGGAATATTATGATTTCAGGTTATAACAATACATTGAAATTCCAGGATTCGCTGAGAACCTTTTGTAGGATGCGTATTTTAGGTGTTGAGGCCAACGAGATCACCTATGGGAGTGTCCTTTCCTCTTGTGCTAATTTGCAAGCGTGTGTTTTCAGTGAACAGCTATATTCTCTTGCAATCAAAAATGGATTTTATTCGAATGGTTATCTTAGGACAGGGATCATGGATGTATTCTCCAAAAGTGGTAATTTTGATTGTGCTTTGCGGGTGTTTAATGATGTCTCTTGTGGGAATGTGGTTTGTTGGAATTCCATCATCTCTGGGGCTGTTAGGAATCGGGAAAATTGGGTTGCTTTGGAATTGTTTGGTCAAATGTGTCGCAGGTTTTTGGTCCCAAACAGTTTCACCTTTTCAAGCATTTTGACTGCCTGTGCCGCTCTTGGAGAAATTGAGACTGGAAAAGCAGTTCAAGCGTGGGTTATTAAATGCTGCGTGAAGGATGTTTTTGTGGGAACTGCCATAGTTGATCTGTATGCAAAATGCGGGGATATTGTTGAAGCTGTCCAAGAATTTTCTAGAATGGCAGTCCGCAATGTGGTTTCGTGGACTGCCATTATAGCGGGTTTTGTTAAGAATGACGACTCCATCTCTGCTCTCAAATTTTTCAAAGATATGAGAAAAATGGGAGGGGAAATAAACAACTTCACGGCAACAACTGTGGTTACATCTTGTGCTAAGCCAGGTATGATCAATGAGGCAATTCAAATTCATAGCTGGATTTTAAAAGCTGGATTCTGTTTGGATCCAGTGGTGGAAGCTGCTGTGATTAATATGTATTCAAAAATAGGTGCCATTGATTTGTCAGAGGCAGTGTTTAAAGAAAGGACTGATATCAAGAATACTGGGCCCTGGGCAGTCATGATTTCTTCTTTTGCTCAGAATTACCATCCCCAGAGGGCCATTAAATTGTTTTGGACAATGATAAAGGAGGGTCTGAAACCGGATCAAGCTTGCTATTCAAGTGTGTTTAGTGTCATAGATTCCTTGAGGTTAGGGAGACAACTCCATTGCTACACTCTTAAAACCGGATTTGTCTTTGATCTTTCCATTGGTAGTTCTCTTTTCACAATGTACTCAAAGTGTGGAACTATAAAGGAATCCTACAAAGTTTTTGAGGAAATTCCTACCAGAGACAATGTTTCATTGGCCTCAATGATTGCCGGTTTTGCAGAACATGGCTTGGCAGATCAAGCTTTTGGGCTTTTTCGGGATTCGCTGTCTGAAGAAACTAGACCAGACCAGATGAGTTTGGCTGCTATTCTCACTGCATGCTCTGGCCTTTGTTCCTTGCAAAGAGGTAAAGAGATTCATGGATATATTTTTCGAGCTGAAATTAGCAGAGAACCACTGGTTGGTAGTGCACTGGTTACCATGTACCTGAAATGTGGGGCTCTGAAGTTCTCAAAAGTAGTCTTTGACATGCTTCCAGAAAAGGATCAAATTTCATGTTCTGCTCTGGTTTCAGGATATGCTCAGAATGGGTTGTTGGAAGAAGCATTGTCATTATTACATGAAATATCAATCTCCAATTTTGCCATAGACTCATTCATGATTGCATCCATCCTTGGAGCAGTTGCTATTTTGAACAGGTTGGGTGTTGGGATTCAATTGCATGCCTACGTCACAAAAATGGGTTTAGATTCAGATGTTTCTGTTGGAAGCTCACTTGTTACAATGTACTCTAAATGTGGAAGCATTAAGGATTCCAGTCAAGCATTTGATCGAATTGATGAACCTGACTTGATAGGCTGGACAGCTATGATTGCAGGCTACGCTCAACATGGAAAAGGTGAAGAAGCATTAAGAATGTATGAACATATGAGAAAAGAAGGGATCAGACCTGATCCTGTTACATTCGTTGAAGTTTTATCTGCCTGCAGCCGTGCCAATTTGGTTGAAGATGGCTATTTTCACTTTAATACTATGACCAGAGAATTTGGAATTCAGCCGAATAATCGCCATTATGCGTGTATGGTTGACCTTATTGGTCGTTCTGGAAGGTTAAAAGAGGCTGAAAAGTTCATTGAAAGTATGCCAATTGAACCTGATGCTTTAGTTTGGGGAACACTACTTGCTGCTTGCAAATTGCATGGAGATGTTGACCTCGGCAGGGTAGCTGCCAAAAAAGCTATGGATTTGGAGCCCTATGATGCTGGAGCTTATGTTGCATTGTCAAACATCTTCGCAGATGTAGGTCAGTGGGAGGAAGTTCTAGAGGTTAGACGCCTGATGAAGGGTACTGGAGTTAGAAAAGACTTCGGCTGGAGTTCCATGTGAAATACACGCTACCTGTCTTGGTAAGTCTCTGACATATGTTTTAGTATGGCATTCAGGAAAATTTCTCAAATAAAAGGAAAACGGTAAATAAATTGATGCACGCCATCAATGAGACATCTAACTTACACATCCTTTCTTCCTTTAGTCCCCATTTTCAGAATTTGAACTCTTACGAATTGATTCCATTTACTCTCTATGCTATCGAATTCTAGGAATAAAAACATAAAGCTATAGTGAAACTCATGTAGTAGGTATGAAGGCTATTCACTTTCTAAGTTCTTAAGTTATAGGTAGTCTCTTTCAGAGAACAAATTGGTCGTGTTAAATCCGAAAGTTGCACCCCTTGCACGAGGAAGTAGTCAACATCACGTGAAGAAGTGCATCAATATCCAGGACCAGGCAAGCAGAATGATTGGGTACGTGGCTTGAATACCCATTAGGGCTGGGAACTTAGTTGGGTTAGAGTTCATCTGCCAACCTCTATCAGTAGAAGCTCTAACTGCTACCTAGCCAACCACAACTGCGTTCCTGTAAGTAATCCGGCTTTCATATGCTTTCTCTTTTGCTGATATCAACACTCAAATATAAATTGATTTATAAATTTGATTACCGATCACAAGAAAATGCGCAAGTGTATTCTATTTTGAATTCTACGTTTGCTGTCTCTACCTTGTTTTAAGTTTCCATCTTAGAAATTGTTAATATGAAGAGAGATTGGAGAAATACTACTTAAGTTAATCATCTGTTTAACCTTTGTATATATACATATTAATAGGGTTAAAAAGATTACAAGTATAAAATTACTAAAATAAGTCTATATTCACACCCTAAACTTCTGTTCTAAATGGCTAACTGAGCTTGGAAATGGTTTAAAAAAAAAAAACTACAATTTGGCGATAAACTGAATATTATTCAAGGTCGTTTGTAAGTGTAGAACTAATCGTTAGATACCGTTAACGTAAGATGCATGGAAACTTGAAGGGATAGTTGGGCATCAGCTGTATCTGATTGTGTTACTGTTACATGTCAAATGATTTGACTTTAAACTTAGGCGTTATGTGCATCCTTCTCTGATATATACATGCTCCTTCATGTAGCCAAATTTAAAATGTTAGGGCATTTTCTCTGGAGATGTTCGCAGAGACTTTAGCAACAGATTATGGATCATACTTCATGCAGTTATCACCAAAGTTCTTCAAAACTTATCCTCTGGATAACCAATTAAATAATATAGGAGCTTCTGCCCAAGCAGCACTGGAAATATTTTTGACCGAGGCCACAGTTTCAAAGTGAGCATGTTATAAGCAAGAAGCCATGTTGAAGACTGCCATGGAATTTTAGAAACTGAGACCACAAGTCGTAGAAAGGGAGCAAAAGTACCCTTTCTAATTCTTCTAGCCACCACAAGGTCTACCATCATCGACACCAGAAGAGTTGATTCCATGAAATCTACTGTATTAATAAATTTCAGTTTGATCTTTAAGTGATAAACAAAATGTTTGGTTTGCTCATAGATTCCTCATTCCTCAGAATTTTCTAAAACTCTTATGTTTTACATTTGGTTCTTCAAGAATTTTTAGCTGATAACATTTCTTCTATATTGAAAGGGAAACAAATTCATTAACATCACAGCCCAACGTTGCCGGCCTCATGAAGCCGTACAGTATCAAAGATTGTGAACAGCAAGTCAGCACTTTATATGCACAAATTATAATTATCAGTTTCGATTGAAAATTAGTATCTCAAGTTCACAAGACAAGAAACAAGTTCAGACATAGATATGTACACAAATACGTATTTTATAAATTTACATGAGGGCATTCCTGTTCATATTAGCCAATTCCCGCATTACAAGGAGATGATGAACTCTAGTACCAAACGCCGTGGAAACGAACGGAAAATAAATCACAGCTGCAAAGATCTCCCATCAGTCATTGCTTCCTTTTCTTATCCATTTCTAGCTGCATCGCTATTTCTCTACCAGTCAAACATGCTCTATCGTGATTGGATAAATTTTAAACTGCCTAACTTTGATCCTATGCATGAAGAAAACATAAATTGAACTGCTGAAAACAATTTATAAAAAGATTTAAAGGATAGAAAGATAGAGTCATTTTCTTCTAGGATACCAACCTGGAGGACAAAAACTTGCACAGTCACTATTAATTAGTAAAGTTTCCAAACTGACCTAACTTGACCCTGTGGCATCAACAAACTGCAAGTTTCAATTCTGAGGTGATATAAAACAGAAGTGAAAATATAAAAAAGGAATTACTGATCCTTCAAGAGAACCAACCTGGTGCATGCAAGTTCACATTGCGAACTAAATGCATCAGAAACTGGTGTAGCATAATAAGCTTGGATATGCTAGAAAAGCCTCAGTTTCACCGCCCTGGTTTACAAGTTATGGTAGCAGGTGCAAAATGACATCTGAAAGTTCGAAGAAATGGATAAACAGGCCACTGTAAACCTCTTTCTGAATCATGTTAACCCAGTTGGAAGCTTCCTTCTTTTTAGTTTTTTGTCCCTGACACCGTCATAGAGAAGTTCATAGGCAAAGTAAGTTAAGTGACCTTTCTTCAATAAATCTTCCACTACAATCTTAGGTGCTGCAACCACCTTTTTATCAGCCTCAAAAATTGTACCCACAACCTCGGGGACGATACCATTCTGCACCATAAGATGGATAATTCCTACTGCCTGATGAACTCTATGCTGCAGGCACAAACAATTTATTACTCGGCCAAATGTTGCAAGTGATGGAATGAAACCTGTTTCAATCTTTTCTAGGAGAAAATTGTACGCTGAATCAATGTTGTCTGTTTTGCAGAAGCCATCAATCATGACACGATATGTATAACTGTCTGGAGCACAACCTTTATCACTCATTTCTAGGAAAAGCTTTTCTGCCATGAGCATATCCAGCTGACCCGAGAAACCCTTAATCATGATGTTGTATGTAGCTCTGGTATGAGACATTTTATACTGTTCTTCCATTCTACTAAAGAGATGGAAGGCTCCATCCAAATCCCCATTGTTGCAAAACCCACTGATTATTGTGCCAAAACTGACAGAATCTGGAGTTAAACCCATGTTCCCTATTTCCTCAAGTAACTCCAAAGCCTTGTTCACTTTCCGAGCTTTACAGAGGCTCTCTATAACTATATTATATGTGATGATGTTAGGAATGCACCCTTTCTGCACCATGTTATTGAAAAGCTCCATCACATCTTCAGTCTTTGAAGCTTTGCAGAGGCCATTTAACACAGAGTTGTATGTAATCACATCAGGAGTAACACCATTTGTCCACATGATATCAATAATGTCAATTGCCTTTTCCATCTTAAACTGTTTGCAGTAACCATCGATCAAAGTATTGAATGTAAAAATGTCTGGCGGATATCCTTTGGCAATTGCATCATTCATTAGGTTAACGGCATCAGAAAGACAACCCATCTTGCACAATCCATTTATCAGTATATTATATGTCCAAATATCAGGGGCACTACCATCTTCTGGCATCTTATTCATCAGCTGCAAGGCTTCTAGAATAAGTCCTTGTTGAGACAAACCTCTAATTAGCGTATTGTACAGAACAATACTTGGTTTTAACCCTTTCCTCAGTGTGTCATCAAACAGTGCCATGGCACGGTCTGTGTCACCATCCTGGCATAAACAACTTATAAGGGAGCAATAAGTAAATTCATCAGGAACAAAACCCTTAAAAATCGCATCATCAAGAATTTTTTCAGCATTTTGTATCATGCCCATCTTACAATGCCCATGAATAATAGTATTATAAGTAAAGCTATCAGGCTCTAAACCTTCATTAACCATTTTATGTAGATAGTTTTCAGCTTCTACAACTTTACTGCTTTTACACAATCCACAGATTAATGTGTTATATGTCACAACATCAGGAGTTAGCCCTTCCTTGGTCATGCCATCCAATAAACTGATCGCCCAATTGACTGCTCCTTTTCTGCTGAAGCCTTGGATGAAGACATTACATGTAAACAAATTTGGGCAAACTCCTTTCTTCAGAATTTTGTTAAGCAGTTTCTCACCTTCTTGGGTACACCCCTTCTTGCATAGTGTATGTATAAGCTTATTAAATGCAGAAATCGGAGGTAAAATCCCCGACATGAGCATTCTATTAAACAATTCATATGCCTCAAGTTGATGATTCTCTTCATAGAACCCACTAATAACTGTACAGTATGCAATTGCATTATGTTCACACCCCTGACAAGGCATATTGTTAAGGAGCCTCAGGGCAGCATGGGGCCTTTTTGTCCTACAAAATGACTTCATCCTAATTGTGAAAGTGCAGACATCAGGAGTAATCCCTTTATCTTTCATTCTCAAATAAACTTTATGGGCTTGATTGAAGTACCCGTACCCTACCAATATATTCATAATGGCATTGTAAGATAATACGGATGGTTCACAATTATAGAAGTCCATTCTCTCAAACAAATCAACAGCTTCCTGAACCTTTCCTTTCTTTCCATAGCTTCTGATTACTCCAATATATACTTTCTCCATTAAACTGCTATCAATATTCATCCTCATGTCCATTAGCACACGCTCCATGGCCTCAAACTCCCCATGAAATCCAAGCTTGTCAATCATGCACTTATAAGTAATAAACGTGTGTGCAAACCCATCTTCATTTTTAACAGAATTGAATACTTCAAGAGCTTTAAGAGGATGCTTTTGGTACTTTATGACAGCAGCTACATGCTTAGGAAGCAAAGTAGGACTCATACCAAGAGCAACAGCAGCTATGTAATTAATATACTCAAATTCTACTTGCTTCAATTTTCAAATTTCCTTAACAAAAAGCACGGGGCATGAATCATCGAAATGCAATCCGTGTAACAATCATAAGCAAGCAGTAAAATTTTTTCGGCGTCAATTAGTAAATACGAAGCAAAGAATTGCTAGAATTATATCTTTCAAAAATTTTCCTAATAACCAACAGGAAAAGAAGAGAAAATAAGAGAGTTTTGGGGCATGAAGTACCTGTTATTTGGACATAAAAACCGCAACGGTTCAGCACAGGTGAGTGTGAGTTTGATTCGTAGTAGGGCTTTAGCTTTCAAGGGCTCAAAAATTCGGTCTTTAGATTTTATAAGTAGCCGAAGAGTATTATTAACCTGCGGACAGTTCTATTTCAGTTTAACCCCCCGACGGCTGAGATCCTCCGATCCTTCTGAAGGACCCACAATTCGATCAACTAATGCTGAAAGAAAAAGACAGGAGATTGTTACGAATGAAAAGTTAAGAGGTAGAATATAAGAATGAGATCTTCTTTTCTTTTCGGTCAATCAATTCCAACCTTTTTATTTTAAATCTTATTTACATATTTATATAATTTCTGTATATTTATGTAGATCAAATTAAAGAGAATAAGATTGGAATGCCTTAACGATAACATGTAGTTCCAACCAATATAAGAGGGACAAAAATGACTCTAGTTGAGTAGTCACTAACTAAGGAATTCCAATAAAAAATAAAAATGTGAATAAAAAGTAGAAATTAGAATAGTAATAAAATTATTGATTATGTGTATATTTGGCAAATTATGAATACCGTACCGGACTCAGTACCAGATTAAGTTATGGAACGAAACTGTATCGGTACCGGTCAGTACCGGGTGCCGTTTTGGGTAATTTTTTAAATTTATAAAATAGTCCCTAAAATTTTTAAAATTTACAAAATAGTTCATTAGTATATTGTACTGTTGTATTGTATACTTTACTAGTTTACTGTTTCATGTTTTAAAAAATCTTAATAATAAATAATAATGACAATTAAACTTTATATATATCTTTATTATATTCTAATTATTTCTATATAT
>JAOQMQ010000007.1:15683585-15697784 GCA_027563845.1 Erythroxylum subrotundum
AAAATGAATGAAGCGATTTAGTTAAGTTACGATTCGTTTTCGGAGCGATAGTTGGGTTCCGGAAACGGGATCCAACAGTTAAGCATTGGAGAGTTTTGTAATATGTATATATATATAGCATTGAATAGAATTGTATACCTTGAATGCGTGTACAGGAATTTGGTTGCTATGTGTGTGGATGGTTGTAGGTTCTGTATAAGGAGTGTTACATAACTAGTTTGCATGAGCCCACGTGCCAAACAACTACTGTGTTGCTTGGTGCTTGCTCCTTATGTGAGAGACTTTTGTCTCTTACTTCTCTTTTCAATTATTGGAATAAGTGATTTTCTATGTGACTGTTTTTGATAAATTTTGTTAGATTTTGTTGACTTTTTACTAAAATATCACTAGAAAATGGATTTTCACCAATTTTCTTGGAATTCTCAAATAGAAACTAACTCATGCAAAAATATAATATGTATTTAAGCAAAAACATATTAATTTTTTTATTTCTCATGCAAAATTTTGAAAATCTCCGTTTTATTCATACAATCATGGAATCATTCTAATGCCACGTATTAAACATAATACAAACTTTATTAATCGATAATAGGATTAACCTTGAACTTGTTTAAATAGAGATAATGCAACATACATATTTTGCTATCCATTTTGAGTAAGACCTCGAGTAAGCTTGTTAACCTGGACAATCTGATGAGATTATCAATTGTCCTTAAAAAAGTTGCTTATTATGATGTCAATAAGATCTTTCTCTACCTTTCTTAATGCACAAAAATCTTAATAGGTTAGAAAAAATGTATAATTTTGAAACTTTATTTAAGCAGGTGTACTAAACATAGCAATTATTTATAATAATTTTATTGGACTCACCCATCATAAGTTCAATAAGAACATAACCCATATTAATAATGTATCATTTTTAGTGGATTTTAGCTAAATTAGATTAGATTAGATTATTTACTGGAATACCTTATTATCTTTATATTAGATAAAATTTTAATTTTAATTTTAAAAATAATTATTAATAAATATATGTATGTTGCCCATATATAGAAATTATCAAATAAATTCTAAGAAATGAGAACAATACGGTGAAGAAAATTAGGTAACATCCAGCAAAAGGAAAATTGTAAGTTCGCTAAGCAATTCTCTGGTAGTTTTAAAGAAGAAACTATATGGGATTTGATCTATGCATAAGATGTTACAAAAAGATTTTGAACAAATTACTAATGTTTTAAAAATCAAACCAGTTTGGCTGGTTTTACAGTAAAAATTTTAAACTGACTAACTTTTCGGTTCAATTTTTAACTTTTTGGCTCGATTTAGTTTAATAATCTCTGTTGTTAACAATTTATTAATTAATCAGCCAGTTTTCTTATACTAATCAGATTTTATAAATCAAATAAACTGATTAATTTTTATTTAATAGTCTTTTTTAATTAAACTTCAAATAGATTATATATATATATATATAGATGAATCTCAATCAAAATATGCTTAATATGTAAGCATTTACACATATTTAATCAATGAAAAGAACAAAAAATGGATATATTGCTTTCTAAGCTATAAAATAAAACAAACCCCTAACTTTTTCTCCCCTCCTTTTATGTCTTTACCATTTTTATTCTGCTTAATTGATCTAAATATAACTTTTTTTTGGCTTTAATTAATGTACCATGACCATATAATCCACTTAAATATTTAATTGTTGCTCAAATGACACCTTAAAAGGTAGTTGTTCTAAATCAATCTCTTTTACTTTGGCACTAAATATTACTTAAAAAATGTTTTGTTTTCTTGTTGAGAACTATATTAGCAATATTTTCTTTAAATTAGGTTGTTAACAGACTAAAAAATAAAATTATAAAAATTGTTGAACAAATTGGAAAAAAAATACAATGAGGAATATGATGAAGAGAAGCAAATTTCCGTTTTAAATATATGCGATATTTTGGAACAGTGAGATATTTAATTGCGGCAAATCGATCCGTACGAGGAGGGTTAAAATTCGGAGAGATACTGCCCGAGATCCCTCTGATAGAGTCTACCAGTGCATGTCTTTAAACGTTCTTTGAATGACCAAAATACCCCAAAAAATAAACGAGTTGTCTCTTTGTGGGCTGTCCACTAAACCTTTTAACTACGTGTTGTCATAAAAGAAACTCCCAAAACCCTAGCCACTTTGCACAAGGGTTTTAGGGAATCTGAGCTCTGAACATAGAGAGTTGAAGAGCGAGCGAGCGGGAGAAACGAATAAGCATGGTTGCACACAAGGAAAAGAAGATCAAAATATCGGAAAAAGTCGATGAGGAGACCAACCAAATCGACGAACAGCTTGTCCTCTCCATAGAGAAGCTCCAGGAGATCCAAGACGATCTCGAAAAGGTACTGTCTTTTACACTCTGTTCAGTTCTTTAGCTTTAGGCCTCAATTGGGTTGCTACGTATCCTTGAGATATTTTTGTTATTGTGTCACGTCTTTTTTTACGGTCTTTTTTGTTTCATCATAAATTTGACCTGCATTGCTGTTTGAATGAATGTCTATTGGTTGCTGGCTGTTTTTGCTTGATGGTTCCGCTCACGGGAACCAAATTGTTCAATTTTGTGATTGTTTGCTGTAGTCAATATTGAGAAATTAGGATGGATCAGATTTTGTGTGTAGTGAGATAAGAAGGAAATATTTGCGTATGATTTATTAAGTCAAGATAACGTAAAATTTATAATATTATTAACACATAAAATATAATAAACTATAAATCATAATTCATATGTTGTTGTGAAAATTGATTTTTTTCTTGTCATTTTTTTGTGAATTGTTTTTGAAATCAACAATCCAAATGTCTAAATTCTAACGTTATTCACAAAACGTATTGAAAGAACTTTTTAATTGTTGCAGAGAGAGTTAGGCAAAAAGTCCTAGTTCTTTTGAAATCTTAGTGATTTAATTAAATAAAAATTTAATTGTAATTAAATATCAATTGTATTTGAGTAAGATATAATATCTTATATTAATCTTTAATTATTAAATATTTCATATTTAATCATAAAATTTATCAAATTTAATATTAAAATCAAACTTGATTAAAACATTTTTCTCTCTTTAACCTATTCTTTGTATGTGACTCATTAAGTTCTTAAATATATTGTCAATAAATATAAATTATAAACTTAAATTATATTTAGGATTCTCCTTCAATATATCTTTAATTCTCTAATTATATAGTGATCGCTCAATTATATACGTATAGTTTATACTACATCTAATGACTAATGATTGAGCTATTATTGACTATAATAGATCATTATAGTATATAAAAAAATAACAATCTCTACGAGATACTTTGAAGATTTCAAGTCAAATGATCACTTATACAGTTATCACAATAAGAATTTCTATATTCATAAAATTAATGTTTCAAACATAAATTTCATATAGGGTCAGTTCAGTGAATTTGTTCTTTAACAAGCATACACACGTTTGTTTATCTCTATATTTTAGTTTATGAGATCGACTGTTTTCATAAAGAAAAATATAATGTGTAATATTTTTTTACATTCTATTAATGTTGAATTTTAATAAAATAATGATTATGAATAATTTAAGGATGATACATAAATATAATATAATTCTTATAATTACGATCTCATTTACAATATATGCTTATCCCGATAACTTTATTATATATATTTAAATATGTGTAAAATAAAGAATGTCTTTAGATAATTATGTCATTAAATTCTAACCAACTGATTAGTAGTAGGGCATAAACTAACAAAAGATAAGGGCTGAAATTTAGATTATGTTAGGATTCCTTATTAGATAAGAAGTCATAGAAAGTTAAATATGTTATTCTATTTCACGTATGTTACTCTAGTTGTTGAGGGTTTATTGAATTTTTATTAGAACTTGATTTAAATTTGTTATGAATCATTTTCTACTAGAATAAGTGTTCTAAGAACTCTATATATATGTGTACACAGGCCTTCAATAATAAGAAGCAATCTAAAATTTTTCTATAAACTTGAGATTTCAACTAGAAGATGTAATACTTTTTTTCTAAGAGTGATTCTTAGACCCTAAGAGTGATTCCTAGTTTCCTACCTTCCATTCTTTGTGTTCCTTACTAAATTCTAGAAAACCTAACCAACATTCCAGTTGTCTCAAACCTATCTTTTAGCCATATTAAACTCTAAAATCCTAAGCCTAAATTTCCAGCAATCCAACCTTAAAATTCCAACTGTACAAAATCTGAAATTTCCTAGCCAAAATTCAACTTGGAAACTTGATATTCCAGCAACCTAATATCAATCATGTATCCTAATTTTGTGCTTTTAGCTACTAGTTAATAATTCTTCTATTTTTCCTACTTTATTTATTCTCTTTTTTTAGTAATTTGAGTAGCTTAATTGAAAAGTATAGTAACTTGGACAAAAAAAAAATCAATATACCAATGAAGTCTCTAAAGGAACTAGCAGAAAATAAAAGATAACTAAAAATGTGAATGTGGAATATCAATAACATGGCCAGACATATGTTGAGAACACAACAAACATGCATTCTATAGGCTAAAATGATTCATAACAAATTTAAATCATGTTCTAATAAAAATTCTATAAACCCTAAACAACTGGAGTAACATATGTGAAATAGAATAACATATTTAACTTACTAGTACTTCTTATCTAATAAGGAATCCTAACATAATCTAAATTTCAGCCCTTATCTTTTGTTGTCAACTCAATTCTTAATCTTCATCCCACCAAATTAAGACTTGTAGTTGGCTAATTTTTTCTCTTTTATTTCTTTTATTGACTTTAAGTTCTTTTGCATTAATAAAGTTACGTGATTTCATGATTAAAATGGAATTTTTAATGGAGTTAGACTTTATTAACCTATTTTCAATAAGTAGTATTTCTTCAGGAAGAATTTAGGGGAATGTTGAAAGTTTAATTATTCATCATATAGTTTTTAAATTTTTGATTTATGTTTTTCTTTTAATGAATGAAATTTTGTTAACATAAGTGGTATAATCACTAGATTTGGATGTTTTTAGATCAATGAAGAAGCAAGTGATAAGGTCTTGGAGGTAGAGCAGAAATATAACGAGATACGAAAGCCAGTGTATCAAAAGAGGAATGAGATCATCAAATCAATTCCAGATTTCTGGTTAACTGCTGTCAGTGAGAACAGTGTTAAGATTAAGCAACATGTATTATTAACATTTTTCTTAGTAGAATATGGCTTTTATGCTTTGATCATGGCGTTTTTTGCAGTTTTTAAGTCATCCTGTTCTTGGCACACTTTTGACAGAGGAGGATCAAAAGGTTAGGTTTATATTCTCATACACTCCAAAATACTACTGCATGGTTCTGCAGATTTGCTAAAATTTCCTTTCCCCACTGCAATAATTATACTTCTGTTTTTTAATCTATCTGTTAAATTTTAATCTTACTTTATGGTAGTGTAATACTGGTGAAAACTGTTGCTTTCACTGCATAGTGATTTTTAAATTTTCCTTGCTTGTTAATAGATATTCAAACACTTAAGCTCTTTGGAAGTGGAGGATTTCAAAGATCTGAAGTCGGGTTATTCCATAACATTTGTAAGCATCTTGTTAGATCTTTCATTCAGAAACTTGATTTTCAGTGAATGAATTGGGTCCTGACTATATAGTCTTCCTTCAGAACTTTGAGCCGAACCGATATTTTGAGGATACAAAGCTTACAAAATCTTTCACCTTCCTTGATGAAGGATCAACAGAAATTACAGCAACAGAAATTAAGTGGAAAGAGGGAATGGTAGGTGCTTCTGATGTTGCGGCAAAAGAAACTTTGGTTTTTTTTTTCTGTTCTTGCTTGATATTGATGTTGTTTCTGGACTATATGCTTTGGTTCTTTTCCATTCTTGCTTGATATTGATGTTGTTTCTGGACCTTATGAAGGGTCTGCCTAATGGAATTAATCATGGGAAGAAACGAAAGAATAGGCTTTTGGCTGAGGAAAGGTTGGTTTTTCTTGACTTGTTACCTACTCTCTCTCCATTTTCCCAATAATTGTGTATGAAAATACATCACTTTTGTTTCAGGAATTCATTGTGTTATGGGTAATTCAATAGCTGCTGAATACTCTCTGTTTCTAATAACAATCCTAGTTCATGGTCAACTGCTCTCAAATTTTGTTTCGAATGAACCAATGGTTGCTTTTGTATATCTAGGTGAAGTCCAAGGCTGCAGATTAAACATGTTTTATATTCCAAATAAGTTAATCATCTCCATAAATTGTACTCATTTTCATTAATGCAAACATCATTTGGAGGTTTTGGAAGATAAACTGTCTTGAAGGTCTTAAATATTTTTGCCTCTTTTGAATTTTCCATTTTTAATTTGTCTGTAGACATTATTTTATATACAAGATTTTGTTTTGACTCTAGGATATTGAATTTCTCATATCTTCACTAACAAGAGGGTGGCCTTTAAACATAAGAATGAGGTTGCTGTATTTTGACCTGACAGGTTCAAATCATTGGAACTGTCTTTCTGCAAACTTATTGGGAATGCTGTGTGAATCTGACCTTGATCTCGATTCCTAAATGTGGATTTTGTGCAATATGACTCCCTATTCCATGTATTTGCATTTATGGGTTAACTTGCCCCTGAATTTATCTCCTTAATGCAGCTTCTTTAGCTGGTTTAGCAACACTCAGCAGAAAATTTTAATAGATGAAATACAGGATGAGGTGAGTTGCTTATGCATGTAGAGATTGCTCTCAATCCTTATTTTCTGCTTTGAGATGACGTAAATGATTACTTCTTTAGTGAAGCTGCTGATCTTTCCTTGAAAATTTCAGGTTGCAGATATAATCAAGGAGGACCTATGGCCCAATCCACTCTCTTACTTCAACAGCGTAATATTTCTTGTGATTTAACCTTCCCATTTTGTTTTGCAGTAAAGTTAGCCTGAATGTGATTGACTATATTCAACTTGTCCAATGCAGGATCCTGATGAAGAGGATTATGATGGAGATGAAGGCGATGACGTGGTATATGACTTGTATTAATATGAGCCATGCAAATAGTTTCACATGCCAGTGCTTAGCTTTTCATTTTTAAATTCTTCACTGTTACTGCCAGAGAAGAAAATCCCATTTGTTTCAGTTCCGTGGTGTTCTGATACTTGGGCAGTAATGATTGCAAATTTAATTAAAGGTTCATTCAGTATTTAGCTTAGAGTGTTGTTAATTTTTTCTTTCTGGAAGTAAAGATATGTATGTGTAGAGATGATCTTTTTTGGTGCTTTCTCTTTTTGTTAAAGTTGCTGAGGTTGCAGAGGAAACAAAGGAGAACATGCTAGATTTAAACATAGTGCAGTCAAACTTCTCTACAACATAACTGTCTTAGTTGCAATTAACACTTTGACTTGCTCCCAAGATGACTGATAGATAACCTTAGTTTGCTATGACATATTTGTGGGAATGAGCTCTTAAAACAAATTACTTGCATGGTGCTGAATACAAACTAGTTGGACACCTATGATTAGATTTTGATATGGATTTTCACGTGTACTCCATGCTACTCTACAGAGGCTCGATGTTTTTCATTGTCAATCACGCATTTTAATTGTAAAATTGGTTAAATTGTTTTAGTGTTTCTGTGGCAGTAATGAAGTTTTTTTGGATGTTGAAGGTTACATTTGGCATTGTTGTCTACTTAAAAACATGTCTAAATGCTTTCTGGATAGACTTTACTGAATTAAATATAGTGCCTGATGATCTGTTTGAATGGCTATGTTAACCGCACTTGCATATATAACATTTGCAACTAGTCTGAAGGCATTTAAACTGTCTATGACTTTTATTTATATTGTATAATAGCATGATAAAGATGGGGATGACTCTGAAGAGGATGATGACGAAGACGATGACGATGGAGAAGGAGATGAGGAAGATGATGAGGATGCAGAGGAATGAATTCTTCTTTCATGATATTATTTATGTCACCTTGCACTTGGTGAATAACTTCTTGCGTAAAGTGGTCTTCAAGGGTCGCTGAAGTACAAGGTGACATGGAGGATAACCGATAACTTATAATAGCTATCTCAACTTTGTAGGAGACTGACTAAACTGCAGTTGGTTTTGACTTGCTTCTATTTCATTCAAGGCTTTTCTTTCCTGATCTTCGACTTGGTTTTTTGTGGTTTTTCCCGATACGCAGGCTTTCTGAAGGAAAGTCTTGTGTTGGGATACAATACATTTACTTTCTTAACTTTTGGTGATGGGAAAGAGTAGAAATATTGTAATGTGATATAAATTTAATCCGGATATAACTATGTAATATATCCATGAGTCGGGATATTACTTTGCAGCATGTAATGGCTGTCTTTGTATTAGTTTAATTTATTGTGCCTGTAGTCCTTTAGATTTGTTGCTAGTGATCCACAGCTACGCATTTTGGTACTGAAAATCAAGTGTTTGATCTCATATAGGTCGGGTTGGAGCATCCTGTTTTCGTTAGGGTGTTTCAATCTTGTGCTGCTTAATTTTGTCTACATATTTGTGTGGATCTTATGTAAATGTGTGCATGAGATTTAATACAATAAGGTAGGAATTGATTAACCAAAACAGAGGATCTGAAAACTAAAATTAGGGGCTGGTTTTCTGTTCCGTAATTGGTCAGTCAGAGTGGTCAGGTAGTCACTGACTGGTTCATTCAGAATGAAATGAAAGTCTGTTGACTAGTTTTTGCTTGTTTGTCCCAGTACCACCTGTAAAACAGCAAGTGACCAATGGAAATGTAGTATTAATACCCTCATGGGTACATCCACATGTAGGTTCCGAGTCTGCTGATTCTCTCCGGCCTATGCAATGCACTTGTGGAATTCTGTTTCGTGTAAATAACTTTCTATGTTTGCCAAGGCTTTCTGGCCTTCCATTCTAGTTTTATTCTTCTTCTTTTTTCTCCTTTTCAACTTATGACAAATATATAATTTAAGATTAATCAGTGGGAAGTGGTACTGTCGCTTGTAGTAAATGGGACTGGATTAGTATTTTTAGGAGTTTTCAGAGAACGAATCATAGTTTTTCTAATATTTATATTAGCACGAGGCAAGTCAACTTGCTTTGCTTACCTACCGATCAATCGGGTATGTTCTGTCATTACTGTTTTCACCTAAAGTAGGCAACCAGAAATGAATAATTCTTGGTTCGTAGAAAGTCTCCAGAAGGATATGTCGAGGATTTGTTTCCCTAGACTCGTGTTGTAATTTGTTTCATCTACTTTTTTATTAAAATAAAAAGAGAGTACAAGCGTGTCTTGGCGTAAATATGTTAAATATGTTAATCTGAAAAATGCCAGGACTATGAACAAGTTGAAGTCCATTGGAGACCAGGTTTCTGTATGCTTCGTTTAACAAAATTTAAGGCTTGGATGTAGCATAAACTTCAAATTAATGGGTCTGTAAATTAATTATTCCCAAAAGGTCAAGGTCAATCTTTGCAAGTTAGCTTTAAGGATAGAAGCGATTATTTTTTATATTTTTATCAATTTATCATATTTGCATATAATTAAATATATTAGTATATTTGATATATAATATTAACTTATTTTTAGTAAAAATTAAAGATTATTTTATTAAAATTTTAAAATATTTTTTATTACATAATGACACCAATAAATAAGTTAATAAATTTCATAATCTTTTTATAATTTACAATTTTACAGATAATATCGATGCTATTTGTTATTAATATATAAAATTATATTTTTATCATATTAATATGCTATGTTTTTTTTTTTGACGAAAAACATAAAATCATAAAACATAAAAACACCCGACAAAGAAAGGCTAGGAAAACTATCCCAAGCCAACAGGCTTACCCAGTACACCCAGATCCTACTAGCCTTTCCCTATTAGAGGCATCACACAAAGATTGTTCGTAACGTAAAATAGAAGTTAAACAAGGAGGAATAGAATCCCAATGATGGAGGTTTGCATGTAACAAGGCTACCCTTGCTAGGGAATGAGCCGCCTTATTGACAATCCTACGCGTCCATTGGAAAGACAAATAGGAGAAGTGTCGCTTAAAGGTATGACAATCATAAGCCAACATTCCAATCTCCGAATAATTAGGCGAAGATGATGTGATTGCTTGAACCGCCTGTAGACAATCCGATTCCACTATAACATGATCAATGTGAATGTCTTTCAACCATGAAAGAGCTTCTCTTATTGAAATAAGTTTTGTCAGAACTGAGTCCAATAAAGATGCATAGTAGCCCGAAATTCCTGCAACAAAAAAACCCCCTGAGTCTCGCAAAACCGCGCCAAAACTTGAAGCTCTCTGCTCCTTGAAAATAGTCGCGTCAACATTGCATTTGAAAAGACCATCTGGTGGTTGTCGCCAACTTGAAAAGTTATTATGCGACCTATCATCTAGCACATTAATCCTCTCAAAGCACTTCCGTGCTTCCTGCCAGGATTTAAGAAAATTATCAGCAAAACTAACAACCATACTCGGAGGGACGGACTTACCTTGCCAAACGCGAAGGTTTCAGTGATACCAAATACTCCATAGAAGAGTTAGTACTCGGGGTAGCAGAGATGCCGACATGTTAACTAGAAAATGCTCAAGCATAACATCAATCCCCTAAGATGAAACGTTCAAATTCGCCAGCGTCCATATATCTTTGGCTTTAGTGCATTCCAAAAGTACATGCGTCAAGTCTTCTTTGGTACCACAGATATCGCATTCAGAGGGGAGCGTGATGCCTTTGCGCCGAAGACGAGCCTTGCATGGTATAAACCCCCTAAAACAGTGCCATATAAAATATTTAACTTTGGGAGGGATAGCCAATCCCCACAGCCGATTCCAAGGTTTGCCCACTATAAAGTTATCGACATCCGTACTTAATCTACAAGCCAGTTGGTAGCCGGATTTGACCGAATATCGCCCGTCCTTGCTATGATGCCAAATCAGTTGATCAGGAGGCTTTGTAAGTGCAAAAGGGACTTTTGAAATGCGTTCAACATCATATGGCATAAGAAGTCCGGCTATCAGCTACGCATCCCAACCCGAACCCAACTCATTAAAAAGATCATTCACTTTCATATCGAGCTGTAGTAACATAAACCATAACAAGTTCCACCCATTTCCTGTCAAACCCTAGTTTTAATAAAATGAAGCGCAAATAATCCCAATCCACACGATCATAAGCCTTAGTAATATCGATTTTAAGCGCTGCTTCACCGATCTTATCCTTACCTTTGTTCCTCATATAATGTATAATTTCAAAAGCCACCATGACGTTGTCGGTGATGAGCCTCCCTGGGACAAAAGCCGACTACATGGGAGAGATGATTCTATTCAAAAGGGTTTTGAGTCTATTCGCTATTACCTTGGCTATAATCTTGTAAATAACATTACACAAAGCAATTGGCCGGAAATCTTTCATGCAACTCGGATTGTCTTTTTTCGAAATCAATACAATCAACACGTCATTTAAAGTAGCAGGAAACTCCTGTTTTCCATCCAGTTTCGACAATTGTTAAAAACATCTGACCCAACGATGTGCCAGCATTTTTGAAAAAATGCCGCATTCATACCATTCGGCCCCGGCGCTTTATCCGGATGCATATCGAAAATGACTCTCCTGAATTCCTCCATCTGTAAGGGCGCTAAAAGATAATCATTATCCACTTAGTTCACCACAGGATTAATGAAATCAAACTGATGAAATCCCGATCCTTCTGAAGCTGAGAATAACTGGGTAAAATAAGTTAAGATAACCTTGCTAAGCCCCTCAATATCAAAAACTTGTTGTCCATTCTCATCAGTAAGCTCAATGATGTGATTTAATCTCCTTCGATTTGAAGCCTGCGCGTGGAAGTACTTGGAGTTAGCCTCCCCATATTGCAACCAAAAAACCTTTGAACATTGCTTCCAATATATTTCCTCTTGAGCAAACAAACGATTAAGTGCAGTTCGCTAGCCTTCTGAAAGTGCATACTGGTGATGTTTATGTGCCTCAGTCATATCCTTCTTGAGTTTATGAACCCGTTCAGAGAAATTGCTCCCCAATTGCTTTTGCCATTGGAGCAGACCAATGCCACATTTCCGAAGTCTGGGCAGAAGATTCAGCTCGCGATGGTCAGTCTAAAACACTGAGACAAAATCCAAAAAACTTTCCTCCGCTAACCATGCATTTTCAAATTTAAAACCCATAGTCCGCTTTATAGGAAAGTGACGGTCAGCTACTAATTTGATAGGAGTGTGATCCGACGTAGTACTCACCAAATTGTGTAGCCTATGAAAAGGAAAAATGGCTAGCCATTCCTCATTAGCAAAAGCGCGATCAAGTCTCTCTAACGTGAGCTCAGTTGTGTGTCTGCCTCTCTGCCAGGTGTAACCAAATCCAAGTAAAGGGATGTCAATGAGGTTGTAGTCCAAGATGCAATTGCGAAATCCTTCAATTAGATAGCTAGGATACACCCCTCCTCCTAGTTTGTCATTTAGGGACAACATATTATTAAAATCCCCAAAACAAATCTAGGGCATACTATAAAGTCTTGATTGAGACCGAAGAAGCTCCCAGCTAGCTTGTTTTCTATTCGCCTCCGGAAAACCGTAAAAACCTGTAAGCCTCCATTTGTGATTGTTTGGGTCATCAAAGTAAAGGTCAATATGGTTATTAGAAAAACCAGCAACCGTAGCAGAAACATCCTGATTCCAGAACATGGCTAAGCCTCCACTTCGGCCTACCCTTTCAACATAAAAACAAAAATCATACTTTAACAAAACCTTTATTTCATCAATCTTAGAAGAGTTCGCAATAGTTTCACTCAAAAATAAAACAAAAGGCTTATTATCCCTAACTAGGTCCTTCAGTGCTCGAACTGTCCTGTGGTTGCCTAAGCCACGACAGTTCCAGGCTAAGTAATTCATGGTTCTCGGTGGGTCTGCATATCCAGACCGGCCGTTGGTAAATAATGTGGGGTTGGAGTCAACTCTGAGTCACTCGTATACATCATGTCAACAGAGTTTTCTACGTTTTTGTCCCTGTCAAGGTCGCTTCTTCTTTTCCTCAATATTCATAACGTTAGCTTCTTTCTCATGCTGTTCAAAAATAATATTTGGGCTTTTCCCAGTAGAGCTACCACCAACAGTGGTACAATTGTGGCCCAGCTGTACTCCTAAATCAGATGGAGATTTAAACATTGATTTCTTAGAGATAAACGAGAAATTGTTGCCTATCTTTCGGGAGTGTTGAGCTGTAGATTGCGAAGATTTCAGCCCCTGATCTTGCGCCGCATAATCAGCTCCAAGCACGTTGCCCGATTCTCTTTTCCACTGCATTGTTCGCCTAGTGTTTCGAGCCCGTACCTCCGGCCACTCACGGACGATGTCCTCCTCCGGTCTTTCTAAGAGCTTGTAATAGTGAGTTTCTTTATGACCTATGATACCACAAAAATAACAGACGAGTGGCAACCTCTCATAGCTAAACAATATCATGATAGGTTCTCCACCCTATTTGCGGATGCTCTTCTGTTGCATCAGGGGTTCGGTCACATTGATACAAACCCACACTTGCATGTAGTTAACCTATGAGTTGCGACGCTGAGAGGAATCGTACTCAAGGAAGGTGCCCATCAGGTTGCCTATGTTTCTTGCTAACATCTCTGAAGCAAAACCCAATGGTAAACCGTGAAACTGCACCCAAACATCAGTGTGCGTGAACTCTATTGATGGATTAGCAGAATGCATTTGTTGAATGACCACGGTCCTCCGACTAACATATTCTTCTGATCCACATGGTGATAAAACTGTATGATATAGAGATTGTTTTGTTCTAGCGGTTTGATAAAAGCTCCTCTCATTGGGCGCCATAGGCTTAGCAGTGTCCTTTCCAGAGCCTCTGCATTAACCATCCGTTCTCCAACCAGTTTGCCCAGCAAACACAAATCATAGTTAATCTCATCAGTTTGAACCTCTTCTGTCGGAATCACTAAATCAATGTTTTCCTTCTCTCGGATAGAAAGGTTCTTATTGGACACTGATCTTTTAGTGAAATTTAGAAATATTAAATGACATTGAATGAGTGTTTTAGTATATGAATTGTGTTATAGAAGTTATTGTGCCTTAAGGAAATTGATGAGAAAAGAAATTGATTAGTTTTGATGACCTTGATATTTGAGTAGATTAGTT
>JAOQMQ010000007.1:15710719-15724009 GCA_027563845.1 Erythroxylum subrotundum
AGTAAATGAAGTACAATACAGTTTGGTTTTAAAAAGTTTCAATTTATTATAACTGTTTTATTATTGTGATGCCATGGGGAGTTTAGTGGTGGTTGTCAGTAGTGGTCTCTTATCGTAGGGACCTACGGGCGTTCCGGTGGGTACTCTATGGTAAGGGGGCGCTACATACGTCGCGACGTGCGTTCTTCTGGATGCGCTGAGACGGGATAATTGAGTGACGTCGCGACGAGCTGTTCTTCATGACGTGCTGCGGAGTGATTCGCCGCAGCGATGCCGCGGCGAGACAAGTCATCTCATGGCTTCTATCTCTTTGTTCGACTTTGGTTATACTCTTCTGGAGTTGGCTCTACTCCCCTTCAGACCTGCAATGAAAAGTAATAAATTGTGATATTGATTGTCCTACAATTTAAGGGAGTGCAATTGTTAATTAATTATGATAATTTGACACTTAAAACACATTAATTCAAAACAAATACTCTTGGGTCAAATTAAGCACAATATCCAACAAAAGGAGCCAAAAAGTATAACAGAAACCATGAAAATGTCAATAAATAATATAGCAAACTTGGGTTCAATCACGAAGCAAACTCATCTCTTCAACTCATACCCTTACTTTGATTCAATTGACCTTTTTCAAATCAATTCAGAATGATACCAATTTTATAGAGAGATAGAATAATCTGTTAGGAACCTATTGGTTCAAGAATCAAGTCATTTGGAGGTTGGACGAAGGAGATATAGCCAAAATATTGAAGGATGTTTGTCAGCCTCCAACCTTCAAAGTCGCTATCGTCTTAAGCAATAGCGGGGTCGCTATCGTCTTAAGCATTCAAAACAATACCAATAGCTATAAATTCTTATAGAGAGATAGAGAAATGTGTTAGGAAACTATTGCTTCAAAAATCAAGTCTCAGACGGATCAGACGTGTCTAAGCAAGACGCAGACGAAGTACACACGTCTAAGCAAGACGTAGATGGACGAAGTATACGCATCTAAGCAAGACGTAGACGGACGAAGGACACTTGTCTAAGCAAGACGTAGATGGACGAAGGACACGCATCTAAGCAAGACACAGACAGATGAAGGACACGTGTCTAAGCAAGACGCAGACGGACGAAGTGTAAATGGATCAGATGCAGTGATTCAGTCCAAGCTGAATCAGATGGTGATTCAATTAAAGCTGAGCGTTGACTTAGATGCAGTCAAAGCTGAGCTTTGACTCAGATGGATGGATTATCAGACGAAGGATTCAGTCTAAAATGAACCAGATGAAGGTTCAGTCTAAGAAGGAATCAGACGATGGTTCAGTCTAAAATGAACCAGACGAGGTTCAGTCTAAGAAGGAATCAGACGATGATTCAGTCAAAGCTGAGCGTTGACTCAGACACAGTCAAAGCTGAGCTTTGACTCAGACAGATGGATTTGTATTAGATGAAGGAATTCTTCTCAGATGAAGGGTTTGTATATACATCCTCTGCGACAGATTTACTATAATTGCTTTGTATATACATCCTCTGCGACATCCTAACTTATAATGGTCATAACTCTCGACTCCAATACCCCAAAATAGCATACTTGATACCGTTGGAAAGCTAACACGATAAACTACAACTTTCTTGAAGAAAACTTTGTCTAATTTTGCATAAATTATTCCAGATTTTTCTTGGAAGTCAAAACACAATTTCTACACCTATGAAAAGACTTAAAAAATATGCAATGTAAGACTTGGAAAGTAATAAGCAAAAGCAACGGTACTTCATTAACAAATCTAAACACAATTTGAGCTTAGCGTTAATTACATACCAACATGCACATCAATAGCTTAACACAAATACAAATGGATGCTCAATGTTTGATATGCTTATAAAGCTATCCAAAGTCACTAACTTAGTTACAAAAGTCTCTAACTATCTTGGAGTTTCGAATGCCTTGCAAGGATTGCTAACCGACTCGTTTTGCACCTGAGGAGGGAATAGTGGGGTGAGATACATAGCTCAGTGGCTAATATATTTATAGCCATTGGCAATTGACCACAAATTCAAGCATATGTACATGTATATATCCTACAATTTAAGCATTCTCTATCTACTCTAACAATTCAAACATTAATCAATTTAGCTCAAAACTCATAACACATAACACTCAAATGCTTCATACTTAACAATTCAATTATGAAATGCACAACCAAATTACTCGAGGGTTCTATGGAAACAAAATGGAGAAACCGAAGTTTACACCATGAACAGAATGAGTCCATTTTCGGAGCTCATATGCCACAAGTAGGCAGCCGGGAGAAGGCTCTTGTCAACGTGCACGTGACGAACAGAATGGTCCCACTCTCGCCCAAACAAAAGCACATAATCATGCTCAAAATCATTTTATCAAATACTCATACTTTCATGCTTTTTTTTCTTTTCGTTTATACAAAATATTATAACCTTTTTCAAAGTATAACATAATCACAAATCATCATGCATTATCAAATCCCCACAACAATTCAAAATTCATGCAATTTAGACATACACACATATAGGCAAGAATTTGCCCAATCACACAATAACTATAAATACATTACCCACCTAATTTCGCTTGCAAAATCTAACTCAAGGTTGTCTTTCTTCTTGCTCTTGGGTAGGATTCTCTTGGTTTCCTAAAACAACCAAGGTTTCATTGAAAAAAATATTCTAATAAAATTCATAAACTTTAATAATCACAAAAATCCAATATATAACAAATTGGGCGTAGGTTTAACCTACCCATAGTTTATTTAAGCTAGTAAAAACCAAAACCCTAGTTTAGGAACCCATAACACCCATCTAGGGTTTCTCTTCTTTCTTTCTACACGAACTCATTTCTCTCTTAAATCCCTTTTTGTTTTTTTTTTCTTCTAAGCAAGAAGAAGGATGATACTTACCTTAACAAGTTGATTCTTCCTCTTTTTCTTCCTATTTCCTTCTTCTCCAACACTCCACGCACTCTTCTCTTCTCTTTTCTTCTCTCCACATTTTCCTCTCTTTCTTTCCACGATTTCTCATCTTCTCTTCTTTCTTATTCAAGACACATTTTATCCTTTTCTTCCAAAAATACCCCTCTTTTGTAGTTTTCCTTCCAATTTTTACCCCTCTTTCATTTGATCTACTAACTCCTTTAATCCATTAACCACCATACTATACTCTAATTTAATTCTAATCTTTCTATCCAAAATTCTAATTTCTACTCATGCCCACTAAATTAATAACTCAATTCTAAGAAAATAAAAATGAAAATAACACAAATAAATAAATCATAAATAAATAATTAAACAAATAATAAATAATTTAGAAAAAAATTTTGGGGTCCAACAATTAATGGATTTTATGCGGTCCAGGTTCAATTCAAACCAATAGGGGATCACCAGGCTACCTGTTAACGCGAACAATTTTGAAATCAAGTATGCCTTATTGAATATTTTGCAAACTAATGTTCAATTTTATGGTTTAACACATGAGGATCTAAATGCTCACCTTGCTAATTTTTTGGAAATTTGCAGTACATTTAAGTATAATGAATTATCCGAGGAGGTAGCAAAGATGAGGCTCTTTCCCTTCACATTAAAAGATTGGGCAAAGGCATGGCTAAATTCTCTTAATCTAGAGCATGTAACTACATGGGACTAGTTAGTGCGAGCTTTCCTATCTAAATAATTTCCATTAACAATGACCACCCGAATTGTCAAGGTGATCACAACCTTTTAGTAGTATGATGGAGAATCCCTCTACAAGGCATGAGAGAGTCTCAATGAGTTACAGAGAAGTTGTCATCATCACAACCTGTCAAGAGAGTTGTTATTACAAACATTTTATAATGGAGTTAATTCAGCGTCTAGGAGTACAATTGATGTAGCAGCCAGAGGCTTGTTGATGAGAAAAACCATTGATGTTGCATATGATCTGAATGAGGATATAGCCAAGAACAATTGTTTACAGTCAACTGAAAGAAGTAGACTATACAATGTGAAGGAACGAAAGGGAATCATGGCAATAAAATTAGCTTCAGCCATACAGGCGCAGATAGCAACATTAACCAGAGAGATGAACAACATCAATGCCTCATTTAGTTTAATAAATGCAATGGAACAGGTTTGTGAAATGTGTGGACAATATGACCACAAGTCAACAGAATGTTATTTGATGAATAATGATGGAATGGAATAAGCAAATTATTTGGGTGTGCCACAATGGTTAGGTAGCAATACTTTCTCGAACACTTACAACTCTGGGTGGAAAAACCATCCAAATTTTTCCTAGACTAACAATGCAGGTACAAATTTTATCCTACAAAGACTGCTAGTATTCCAATACATGTCTAGAAATTGGAAGTCAATGTACAAAACCCTCGAGTCAAAGATAGAATCCTAATTTTTCGTAATAATGGATACAATGGGCTATATAGGCTTGAAGGTTAATAGTATGGATGAAGAACAGAAGAAGTCACAAGCAAGCGCTTGTGACTGACCTAATACTCAAGAATCATGCATCTTCCATTCACAACCTGGAGGTAAAGGTGGGCTAGCTTACAACTGCTTTGATAGTCAAAAATTCAGGTAACCTTCCTAGTACTACTGAACTCGAAGGAGCAAGTGAAAGCAAAGCATTTAAGAGCTGGGAAGGAGTTAGCGTTACTAGTTTAGAAGGAAGCCAAATATCAAGTTGAGACACTTTAAGAGAAAGGTAAACAGAAGGTAATAGAAGAGGAGGAAAACCCCTACATTCCTCCTCCACCATATGTACCCAAGTTACCATTTCCACATAGATTAAGGCAGAACCCTATAGAAACTCAATTTGAAAATTTTTGGAAAAGCTTAAGAAGCTGCATTTGAGTTTTTCACTTTTAGAAGTGCTTGAACATATGCCCAAGTATTCGAAATTATTAAAGGAGCTACTTTCTTGTAAGTGGACTTGGGATTCAAAGCAGATAGTAGCCTTAACAGCCAACTTTAGTTCGATGATTACCAACAACATGTCATCAAAATTAAAAGATCCAGGAAGTTGCACTATTCCTTGCATTGTTAATGGTGTGGAGTTTTCTAAATGTTTATGTGATCTTAGTGCAACTATTAATCTTATTCCATTGTTTATTTTTAGGAAAATGAAGCTAGACTATATAAAGTTAACCTCAATGAAAATTTAGTTAGCAAATCAATTGATAACAAAACCATTTAGGGTTGTGGAAGATGTTTTGGTAAAGTTTGACAAATTTGTTATTCTTGTTGACTTTCTAATTCTTGATATTGCAAACGATAGGCAGTTTCCACTCATTCTGGGATTTCCATTCATGAAAACTAGGTGGGCACTCATTGATGTTAATGATGGGATCTTAATTCTACATATTGGTGATGAAAAGGTCAAATTCAACATGAATAGGACATTGAAAAGAAAGGCTAAGTGAAAATTTTGTATGAAAGTTGATGTGGTAGATGATTGTGTAGAGAAACAACAGAGAGCAATGATTGAGCATAAAAGTGAAGTAGATGACAATGAGATGAGATAAGTGTAAAAGAAGGGGAGTTAGATGAAAATTAAAATCAAGAACCCCTTAGAGAGAATAGAGTCACCAATCTTACCTTTTTGTGAGAAACCACCAACCAGTGAGCTCAAACCACTACCAACGCATTTAAGGTATACATTTCTAAGTAAGGATCAAACACTACCAATAATATGTCAAATAAGTTGGATAAGGATCAAGAACAGAAAGTGGTTAAGATTATAAAGAGAAGAAAGAAAGCTATAAGGCTGAAAATACCAAACATCCAAAGGATAAGTCCTAGCATTGTTATGCATAGAATAAATCTCAGGGATGGATGTAAGATAGCAAGAAATAAGCAGTAGTGACTGAATCCGAACATATAGGAAGTTGAGATTTTCAACCTTCTAGATGCAGGAATTATATACTCAATAGTAGGTAGTGAGTGGGTGAGTCCAGTATAGTGCGTACCCAAGAAAGGTAGGATGACAGTGGTGGAAAATAAGAAGGGTGAGTTGAGATCAACCCAAACAGTTATCAGGTGGTGGGTCTGTATAGATTACGGTAAACTCAAATTGGTAAGAAAGAAAGATCATTTTTCATTGCCTTTTGTTGATCAGATGATAGAGCGAGTTGTTGGATATACATTTTATTACTTTTTGGATCAATATTCTGGCTACAATCAGGCATTTATATATCTAGATGATCAGGAGAAGACAACTTTTATATGCCCATATGGCACTTTTGTGTACCGACAGATGCCATTTAGACTTTGTAATGCACCAACTATATTTTAGCTTTATATGATTGTAATTTTTTGTAGACATGATTGATAATGTTCTAGAAGTATTTATGGATGATTTTTCAGTATTTGGAGATTCTTTCGAGTAGTGTTTAACAAATTTAGATTTAGATAAAGCTCTCTAACAGTGTGAAGAGTCGCATTTAGTTTTAAATTGGGAGAAATTCTACTTCATGGCTCAGGAAAGAGTTGTGTTGGGGCATAAGATATCCTATAATGGTATTGAAGAGGATAAAGTGAAGACCAAAGTCATCGATAAACTTCCACTACCAAGACGTCTGAGGAGTCAGAGCATTTTTAGGGCATGCTAGATTTTATAGACAATTTATAAAGGACTTTTCATTAATTACCAAACCCTTTGATTGAGCCCAAGTTTACTATACAATTTGGCGACACTTTCATGGCTTTTAATATACTTTTTGACTCTTAATTCTTGATTTTATGTTTAAATTAGTCCTTGAGTGTGTGCTTGTATTTTATGCAGTTTGATAGTAAAATTTGTTACAAACTGACATTAATTGCATTATTAATTTTTCTAAGGACAATTAATACTGCAAATTACTATTTTTAATTGTAGGAGCCTCAAGGAAAAGGGAGTCAGTAGGCTGAAATAGAGTCAACATGGGGACGTGAGCTACAGGATGTTCGCCGTGGCAAAGCTGAACTATCACCACGGCGAAACATGAAGAACCCAGGCTTAACTTTCGGAAAGAAGTTGACTTGTCGCAATTTCGTGGCCAAGAAGCTTATTTCACCGCGGCGAGATTAGTATAGGTTTCGCCGCGACATGTTTTTTTTAGTAAAATTGTTTAATCCTTATTATTTTTGTTGTCTGCAGGAAAATGCCTTGAACCAAGAATCCATCCTAAACCCAAACCTCTTCCACCTCATCTTCCAGTTTCAACCTCTCCTCTAGTTCATCTGAACCCTCTCAGTCCTCCCATCCTTCTTGATCTTCTCGTCCACCCACTTCTCCCACTTGCTCCACTTCTTCTTCCCCTCCAATTGATCCCCGAATACACCGACCTGGCTGAGAAAATTGATGCTAGGCCGTTTAACCGGTAACGACCTTTTCCTCTCTCCCCACACAATAATCCTTTTGTGCGACAACTTGTCCAGTCCCAACTTTCCGGCTTAATTCAGCCTAGAAACTAAGGAAATGACAAGTTTGTTCGTCATTTCTACACTCATGCCCGCTTCCATAACACCTTGAGGACACCCATACCCGCATCCATAACACCTTGGAAATTAATTTCCGAGGTGTCACCGTCCCCCAAGCCTTCACCACCGCCCGCATCAGGGAACACTAAAACCTTCCTCCTGTCTTTAGCTGCCACTTTACCCAACTCATCCACCACTACCCTTGGGACGATGTCCTTCGTACCCTCTGTCCTGAGGGTGCCGAATGGCATCAACCTCGCAGTTCCCAACGCTACATTAGGCATTCTGACCTCTGCCCCGAGGCCTGTCCTTGGTTGTACCTTGTCAGCAATAACATCCTCCCAACCACCCACCTCGCCTTCATCACCACACAACAAGCCCTCTACATCTACCTTCTTATGGTTGGCCGGCTGGTCGACTTAGCCCATGCCATCACTTCAGCCCTCCGCAAATCCATTCTCACCGCCAAACTCACTAACTCCATCATCTTTCCCCATCTCATAACCAATCTATTTCGGGCCCATCAGGTCCCGAAATACAATAATGATAGTTATTTCGACCCAGCCCCCTCTTCTGCTACATCTGTCTAAAACAACCCCGCCTCCAACCTCCTCCTCCTCCTCCACCCCCTCCCCGTTCCACCCCACCACCTACTCCTATCCCTAGCCCTGCTGACACCCATTCCGAGGCTTTGCCTCGCGAGGATATCCCTTCCACCCCAGCCCGTCTTGAGGCCCTCACCTTACCGGCACTTGCCCACCGAGTGGACATTCTTCAGGTGACCATTCTTCGAGTGGAAGCCCGATTTGAGCAAGATCGCGGGTATCGTTTGCAGATGGATGCACTAATTGCCACGCACCTGCACTTTCCACTTCCTTTGGAGGACGGAGACTCTCTCGACGGTGCCGGCACATCTGGGCCCGCCCCTACTGGTGCTGCGGATGATCATCCAATAGAGTAGTTCAGGCATTTCTTTCTGTAGTTTTCTTTTCTTTTTGTTGTACTTCTTGTTGTTTTAGTTAGTTCGTCGGATCCGTAGCCCATTTTGTACTAACACATTTGTTGCACCACTTATATATAAAATTATTACTTTTTTCCATTTTCTGTGCCTCCCATTTTCACTTTCATGCTTTCTCTATGTTATTTGTTCTTTTTCATTGAGGACAATGTATTGTTTAAGTATGGGGGAGCTTTTTCCATCTTGTTACTCTTGTTGTGCTCCATTTTGACCATTTCTATGTTAGTGGTAGTCAATCATGCATAATGTTACAATTTTTAAACTTGGTGATTGTGAAAATTCAGTTTTGCTATTTTTCGTCGCGGCGTACTTGACCTTCGCCGCAGCCATATGCTAGTTTTTCGCCGCGGTGAACTACTTCTTCACCCCGGCCAAGTTAGTGAACTATACAGTTCGCCGCGGCGATATACCTTTGCAAAAATGATTCATGTTGAAAAATTTTGCCTCAATACAACAATTTTTCCACACTCGACTTTTGTAACTCTTGTTTCTCAAAGAATTTATAAGTTTCAAAGTGATACTTGAGTTTTTGGTAAATGATACCATTCTTTTAATGATAGTCGATATTGGCTAATTTTATTTTCGATGTTTTCAACACAAGGTAAATGAAGGAATGCTAACAAGTGGCACTTTAGGTTTTTAAGACTTGAGATTGTTCATTGAGATATTACCCTTGTAGGAAGGATATTTGGGCCTAATTTTTCTTTCAATTCTTGTGTGTATCTGCCTATTTCATATCTCTCTAGAACTTATTTCAATTATTAATCAAAGCTTTATGAACTAGAATTTTATTAATATGATAGAGGCATTCTTTCTAAACCCCTTGACCCAAACACAGTCCCACAAACACTTTACCATTGCTAGCCCCTTGAGCCATTATTTATGAGCACATGCACGCATCTTTATATGGTGTCAATAGTTTATTTTACATTTTCTTCTAGTTATTTCAAAAAAAAAGAAAAATATAATTAAAAAAGAGTGTTCTAAAAAAGAGGAAAAGAAAAAGAAGAAAAGAAAAGAAAAGAAAGAAAAAGAAAAAGTGCAAGCAGTATCAAATATATATGTATGCGTTATACTTATGTTAAAAAAAAAAGGCTATGTTTATGTCAATATTGTTTAATTGTTGACATCCATTTCATAATTTTAGTGCATGTATTCATACTTTTTCTTTCTTCATCCCTTTTATCCATTTCATCTAGCCTTCTGTACATTACAACCCTGAAAAGTCCTCTTGATTTTCAAAATTATAGTTCTTGTAGCAGAGAAATAGGACTGTCACAAGCTTATGGTAGAGAATGGATTAAGCAGATTTTGGAGTGAAAAATATCCCCAAACACAAGTGAGATGAGAGCAAACACTTTACCTTGAGTGAGATCTCTTTTGTTCAATCTCTTGGATTAACTTCTTTTAGTGTTTATTTTCTTAGCACTTTTTCAGTTTGCTTTGATTGATTTCTAAGAAAATGATTTTTGCCAATCTCCTATTATTGTTTTGAGCATGGTTGGAATTTTTCTTTTACACTTGTTTCTCTTTCACTCTTATAAACTTTGTCCAAGAGTTCAAAGGTCTAAGTGTGGGGGAATTTGATTAAGCCCAAATTTACTATACAATTTGGCACACTTTCATGGCTTTTAATATACTTTTTGACTCTTAATTCTTGATTTTGTGTTTAAATTAGTCCTTGAGTGTGTGCTTGTATTTTATGCAATTTAATAGTAAAAATTGTTACAAATTGACATTAATTGCATTATTAATTTTTTAAGGACAATTGATACTGCAAATTGCTATTTTTGATTGTACGAGCCTCAAGGAAAAGGGAGTCAATGGGCTGAAATGGAGTCAACAGGAGGACGTGAGCTACAGGATGTTCGCCGCGGCAAAGCTGAACTGTCGTCGCGACGAAACATGAAGAACCCAGGTTTAACTTTCGGAAAGAGTTCGCCGCGGCGAAGGATCCAGCAAGCGTACGCTACGACGAAACCTACCTGTCGCCGTTGCTAACTGTCGGAAACCTGGACCAAATTTGGAAAATTCTCGCACTGTTCGACCCGACCCACATCTATAACTTAAAAACCTACCAAATTAGGTTATAAAAAGGATCAGTCAACAATCAAAAAAAGGACTAGAGACTCCTCGGCCAACAGAAGACAGTCATCAGCCGACACTCAATATTCCTCTCACTCTCGACCCTTCATCCATCAACTCCGTCCACTTTCCACTGTCAACTTCATCATCTACTACTGCTACTGCATGGGTGCTGTCGGTGTTCTTACGGTTGTGAGGATCACCGAAGTTGTGCTCGACTAATTCACCGATTCCTCTTGAAAATGTAGCGATGGCTTGAGTTCGATGGGCTTCAAAGGGGAGTAGTTATACATTGTCAAATTTAACTACATTTTTATGAACTTCTGAATTTTGGTTTATTGCCTTGTAGTTAGATTTGCTCGATTAGAGTTTAATCAAGTGTTGAACAATGTTTTGTGTTATAGATTAATTTATGTAGAACTTGGATGCTTAATATATGAAGTTTTATATATGTCTTTGTGGTGATTGTGTTAACTCTCTTTTATCTACCTAGTTGTGTTTGATATTGAGATTAAGCTTGATCCATATTGACCACTTGCATTAGCTCATCCATTAACACACACTAAGATGCATTTAACAAGGTTTTGATAAATGGAGTTCATTAATTAAAACCTTGAACTTAAAGAGTTCTTTGAGGTTCATCAATTGGAAACTTAGAGAATTTTGCTCCCAACAAGATTTGTTTTGAACTATAATAGCCAAAGCTTGTTTTCAAGACGATTTTGTCAATTTGATCATTATTTGAGTTTTTAATTTTGCTTCCCAAAATCCAAAAGAATACTTTTATATACTTTTCTTTCAATTAGTCAGTTTAGTAAAGTTTTTACCAATGATCCAAAACCCCCTTTTTTATCAACTTAGTTTGCATTTTTGACAATTAGGCTAGCTTAGATCATTTTCTCTAGGTTCCGATTAAGTGAGACTACTCGAGGTTGCATCCTATGTTGCAATCCTTGGAATTAAATTTTTGATTCGGTTTCCAAGGGATTAACCTAAAGATCAAATGAGCCGATCACCCTTACTCATTTATTAGTAAAAGATGTACCTTTGCTTTTTATAATGATTGTTTACTTGCTTTTAATAAGTTAAAGGGCTCATTGACATCAACATCTATTTTACAGTCGCTAGACTGGAGTTTAACATTTGAATTGAAGTGTGATGTCAATGACTATGTAATTGGATATGTATTAGGGCAGTTTAAAGATAAAAAGTTGCATGCCATCTACTATTCCAGCGGGACTTTAAACAAGACCTCAACTTAACTATTCAATCACAAAAACAAAATTTTAGCTATAATTTTTGCATGTGACAAGTTTCATTCTTACTTACTGAGTTCGAAGGTTGTTATGTTTACAGAACACACAGTATTGAGGCATCTTTTTGCCAAGAAGTATGCAAAGCCCCGATTGATCTAGTATATCCTACCTTTACAAGATTTTGATATTGAGATCAAGGATAAAAAAGGAGAAGAAGACATGGTTACTGATCACCTATCAAGGTAAGAAGGAGAGGAGTTGCACCTACAAGTAGAAATCAATGAACAATTCCTCGATGAAATGTTTTTACGATAAATGAGTCAAGTATCTCACGATTCACAGACATCGCGAACTACATGATAGGTGGTATCCTTCCACCTCATTTTTCTTACTAAAAGAGAGAGAGATTTTTACATGATTGTGAACAATATATATGGAAGGAACCAATTTTGTACAAAAATTGTGCTAATTGATTAATTAGGCGATGTGTTCCAAATAATGAATTTTGTGATGTTTTAACTCACTGTCATAGTTCTTTGTATGCAAGACATTACAAGGTCAACAAGATAACTGCAAGAGTGTTAGAGTGTAGATTCTTTTAGCCAACATTGTTCAAAGATGCACAAGACTTTATGAAAAGCTATGATAGATGCCAAAGAGTTGGGAACATTTTGAAAAGAGTTGAGATGCCAATGTCAACAATCCTAAAAGTTGAAATCTTTGATGTTTAAGGGCTAGACTTTATGTGTTCATTTCCGTCTTTATTCAGAAATACTTATATCTTAATGGTTGATGATTATATATCAAAATGGGCTAAGATTATGGAAAATCCAACGAATGATGGCCGAGTAGTTCAAAGATTTATCAAGCAAATATTTAACAATTTTAGAGTGCTATGGGTCATAATTAGTAACAGAGGTACGCATTTCTGTAACAATCCATTCGAGGCTCTGTTGAAAAGATATAGGCGCAACTTCGGGTTGCAACGCCTTACCAACCCCAGACGAGTGGGCAAGTAGAAGTGGTGAACAAAGCTGAAAAAGATCTTGGAGAATAATATCAACAGTTCAAGAAAAGATTAGACAACTAGCCTAGATGATGCAGTTTGGGCCTACCAGACAATCTTCAAGACAACCACTGGCACCACACCCTACCAATTAGTTTATGGAAAGGCTTGTTGGTGGAGTTAGAGCATAAGGCGTACTAGGCAATCAAAGTGCTAAACTTTGACTTAAAAGCAGTCGATGAGAGAAGATTACTACAGTTGAATGAATTGGAGGAGCTGAGATTGCAAGCGAATCAAAATGCCAAATTGTATAAGGAGCAAATCAAGAAATGGCATGATGCTTATATGAAAATGGAGGAGTTTGAGGTCAAAGATATTGTTAGCCCCGAAAATTTTTTTATGTTAATTAAGCATGATTAGTTTAATTAAGCATGATTAGATGAAATTAAAGCAATAAGA
>JAOQMQ010000007.1:15758003-15772511 GCA_027563845.1 Erythroxylum subrotundum
GTTTAAATTCTTATTAATAATTAATATATTAAATAATTAAATAATATATTTAATTAATAGTAAATTAAATAATATATCTTTTGTTTCAAATTTTAATTCTAATTAGTTGTTTTCTCATCAAAAACTCTTGTTGTAAATTGTAATAATGAGAAACTTAAGAATCTTTATTGTTCTTTTTATTTGATATTTTAATGTAATTATTATTTATTATATAATAAATTGTAATATTTCAAATAATTTGTATTGTTCTTAATTTTATACTTGTATAATAAAAATTATCTTTTTCATATTAATTGTAGTTATTATTTATATATAAAATATCTTAAAATTATTGTTATTTCATACTAGTTATAGTTATTATTTATCATTATGATTTTTTGAAATAGGGTTGAAGTAAACTTATAAATTATAACTATACAATATGGCAATGAATTTTTTTATAATTTAAAAAAAATAAAAACTATTTTATAAATTTTAAAAATTATATACTTCATATTTACCGATATCAATAGTTCTGTACCAAAATCTAATTCAATACCTGACTCGATACATATTCACAACATTACAACATTGCCCGAAATCCTCGAGTTTTTTTGTTACCTCTGTAACCTTCCGAAGCTCTGACATCTTGGAGAAGTGAGATTGACGAGACTTTAGGATGGGACAAGTGTTAGCAATAGCATGCTGATTTCTGTCTATTGAATTCCTAACCAGACGATCACGGCCTGACTCCTCCTGCAAGCTTGAAGCTTCCATGACTAATTGGATCTTTGGCCCCGTCAAATTAATTTCTTCAACCCATTGCATGTCCCTGGAAAGTCGGAGACCAAGCAGAGGCCTATGAATTGTACTTCTCAAGACCACCTTTTATGAACCCGAGGCCCAACAATAGACCAACCATTCAAATGTTCAAGCCTTAGGTAATGAATTATTGCCTTTGCATCACCATTCACCAACAAAATTGATGCAATATGGATTGTACAGTCAACCCTCCTCTTCCAAAAGATTGAAAAGAAGAAGAAAGTGAATCCTATCCTATGACTAAACTATTTTCTTTTCGGCGCATAAAATTAATCAAAGAACGGGTCGGGTCGGGTCGGGTGCTCATTATTTAAATAATAGAATTAAATTGCAGTAAATTTTCATAAATTAATAATTTATTTAGAATCAATGAACTAATGCATCTTTTAATTTATAAAAAAATTCACACAGTATAAAAGAATGTGGTGTGTGTACAAAGCTTTGAAACTGTGGTTTTGGCGCTTCTAGTTCTACAATCAAGGTGGTCCAATCCTAAAGTAATGACCCTCAAGTTATAGGTCCATTTGTTCGTTTCTTGATAGTCCCTTTCGTCCCAGTTGGTGAGCTCTGATTGGCCTCGTATAAGATCGCTTGGATAAGACGCTGATAATCCAAAATGTAATATGTCTCAATGTGCACAACGGGTTAAAGTAAAAGACAATTGAGACTATTCCCACATTACATATATGCAATTCATTATTGGTAATCATTAATTTGAATTCCACTAATCTTTATGGCATCAGATGTTTTGTACCTAACCCCTTATTTCAACTCTATTTTACACGCATCATTTTAAGTGTAAGCTGACATAAGCGATTTTATGTTTTACGCATAACATATTTAGAATAAGGTATTAGGTATAAAAGATCTGAACCCAGCACACCTCAAGTTTTCTGCCATAGTTATCTGTATCACACTAACTTGGATACCAAATCGTTTTGTACCAAAAGTAATTGGTAACATTGAAAAGGAAGATTCTTGATCTCCATCTTTAATTATAGAACCTAACCTCGATCATACTTGCTTTCATTTATGATTATCGAGTTCTGGGTATCATAATTTTATTGTGAACTACACTATACCGAAACTAATTTAAGAGTGTAGTTTCTGAATGGTAAAACCGTTTCTTATTAGATACTCCCTCCGATTCATAATAAGTGTCCTCTTTGAGGAATGCATATTTATTAAGAAAGTTAATGAAATATCTGATATACCCTTATTAATTACATGTTAAAGTGCCTTGAAAATATAATCTGTGTAATTAAGATGTGAGAGAAATTAAAGGGTAATTTTGAAAGTAAAATTATAAATATGCATAAAAAGTCACAAACGACACTTATTTTGAATAATTAAAATCCCTCTAAAACGACAGTTATTGTGAATCGGAGGGAGTATAAATCTTTCACTAGAGTTTTACATAATTAAATGCCACTTCTATTATTTAAACTTATTCAAACATAGTTGATAATACTAGACTTTCTTATTAAATTATTTTAAATTTAGTTATTAAAACAGTGGTACGTGTTTAATAGTCTTATATGACAATTTAATTGATAGAAATTTAAGAAAAAATTAATTTTAGTGATTACAAAATAAATTTAAACAATAAATATATGCTAAAATATAAATAAAATCATAAAAACAAGTTGTTATATAAAAAAAAAGTTGGGTTTATCTAGATTCAAATATTAAGGGAAAAAATGAGTTATATAAATAAATTGATGTGGGTATGAATGAACCCGAATGCCAACTTAATTGTAAAAGAAAAGTCATTTATTAAAAATTAATTTATTTTGTATATTTCATGGATCTTTAACAAACGAAGTTCTTTAGTTAAAGAAAAGAAAAGGAAGAAAGTTGACAAGTGGGAAAAAGAAAGAAAGCATCGACATCCATACACCCAAAATGTTGTTGCTACTGAACTAAAAACCAAAACTGAACGAGTCAGAGTTTGGAGAAAGGAGGATGGGGACGTGCTGTCCACGTGATGGCAGATGGGCAGTGCAGAGAATTGGTTGGATCGTATAAATAATAAAATAAATTCGGGATGATGATAGTGAAGTCTGTGAAATTGGGTGAAGCATAGGAGTCTGGGGATTGATGTGACTTGACTTTACTATAATTTGAAATTCTTCTCAATCCCAATTCCAGTAAGATGCCAACCCTTCCTTCCTTTCTTTTTCTCCGTTGTTTTCACAATTAAAAATAAAAAAAGAAGACTGTGACCGTTATTTGGTAATCCTCTTAATTATCGTATTTTCTTATTCTAATTTCTTCTTCTTCTTATTATTATTATTTAAAATACCATTTCAAAAGCTTTATATTAATTCTTTTAAAAATTTTATTGTTCACAAGATTAAGATAGATGCAAAAGTATTTTTAAGGAGGTGATCTAATTAATATTTTTTTTAATGTGTTTATCAATTTAAAAATTTTAAATCTAATGATTGTTTCTCGCTTTAACAACCTGGAAGATGTTTGGGGGAAAATGAAAGTACAATAAACCCGTAAATATTAATTGAATTAAGTTTATCATTTATTCTAAATTATCAGTTTGTAAAATATATACTTAATAATTTATCCATTAAATATCTAAAAGGTACGAAGTACTCGTGACTTTGAAAGGGGTTGTCGTATAGTATGTCGTATAAAAAATGTCTCAAGGTTAATGAAACAACACATGTACTTGTTAGACATAAATAAAAGGTGTTTCAACAGGAAATTGCAAGTTTCAAATATATATACATCATAAATTACAATTTACAAAGAAATTATTGTTTGCTATAATCAAAATCAAATCTATAGCAATTGCATGGTGGTATAGAAATGATATGGTTTGAATATCTCAAATGAACTTGATACTGTCCAAAAGTTTGATAATTGGCTATGAATAGTAACATGGGCTGGCTCTCTCATGTCACAACATTGTCAGGTGGCAAAGAATATAGTGTTTGTCATAGCAAAGAAGAAGAGGAGTATTAAAAAAAAAAGAAAGTTATAAGAGGAGGACAACCATGTATTAAGCAATCAGATGTTAAGAGATACTAGGATGCTGGTTGTGCATTTCAAATGTAGTTTCTTCACTAATATCAGCTCACGTAGCTCTCCGACGATGTTTGATTGAAGGACTTCCCATGTTGTGCTTTGATATGCAAAGCGTCTGGTGCTTCTTTCTCGCTATAATGAGTATACAACAAGACCTAACGCTAGAATATGTACGCACTTATTTGGTGGTCATCTGGTGGATAGTGCTAGTAAGTGTTGGAAGATGTCAGTGATGGAGTTTCCCGAATCAGTTCATAGGCACTTTTGCTGGATATTTTGACAGGTTTTGTGCTTGACAGAGCATGTCAAGAAAAGGTGGTTCCATGTTTCAACTTGTACTTGACACATGGGACAATGTTGATCAATAGGCAGGTATGGCAAACGATCCGCAGTGAGGAGTTTGTTATAGATTTCTAGCCAGAGAATAAAAGAAAGTCGAGGCATTAATACAGTATTCCAGATGATATTGTCCCAATCAACAATAGTTTGTCTGCGTTGTAGTAGTTCTTTGGTTGTTTTAATGAAAAGTGTATGGATTGCATGTCCTTTCTAGTAGAAAGTATCAGTAGAATTGGGGTTAGGCAGGTAAGATGGTTGTAAATGTATCAACTGTTGTGGGACCAACCAAGAGTTATCTTAGATCACTAAATTCATAAACATATGAAGAAACGAGGATGAAATGGGGTGTCCTATGGTGATAAATGCTCCATGCCCCGACAAATTATCATACCATAATGGTGTTAATTTGCCATTTCCACTTCTGCTTGTAATGTCAGCTTGAACCACGTCTCTCAAAGTGAGTAGTTGATTTAGGAAAAATGAATGTGAGGTGTGCTTGGTGATTTGCGAAATACACCTTCCTTAAAGGAAGTATGAGTGGAGCCATCTAATCCACAATGAACTTTTGTATAGCAAGATCCACCATAAATGTTTGAGGATTAAGGCCTAATTTTGTTGTTCAAATAGAGGAGATATTTAGTACACCTTCTTTCTTAGGTAAACACAGATCAGTCCATTTCACATTGGCAACTCTCTTAGAGTCGTCTGAATGACTTCATAGAAACTCTCTTAACAATCTTTCAATGGCTTTGGTAATGTTTAGGGAGAGAAAAATATGCGAACTCCAATATATATGCAGTGAGGTAAGAACTGATTTAATGAGATGTAACTTACTAGCATAGGAGAGAGTCTTGTTTACCCATGACCCAATACGTTTTTGCAGTTTTTTGATAAGAGGTAAGCACTCAAGATAGGTAAGGCGTTTAGTTGTCACCGGAAGTCCCAAGTATAGGAAAGGGGGATTGATGGACTGTATGCCCGTCTATTGTGCAATATGTTGTTTGAGATCAGAAGCCTTCTTGGAGACAAGAAAGTGACTTTTACTAAAGTTAATCCGCAACCCTGAATAATTGCAGAAAGTTGAAAAAGCTTGCATGAAGGTGTTGATAGAGGTCATTTGGGCTTTACAGAATAAGAGAAGATCGTCTGCAAACCCATGATTATTCATACCAAATTTTTTGCATTTAGAATTATATCGAAATTTGGGATTGTGAGCTTCACTTGTTGAAGGATGATATCATTAAGAATTTCCATACTGAGGATAAAAAGATAAGGGGATAGGGGATCCCCCTATCGAAGACCCCGAGCAATTGGAAAGAATATGGTTGGACTATCATTGATGAGTATAGATAGGGATGTCGAGGATATGCACTCTTTCAACCATTGGATGAAGACGTGGGGGAAATCGAAAGCTTGAAGCATTGTCCATAAGAAGTCCTAGCTGAGACTATCAAAAGCTTTGTGGAAGTCAATCTTAATAGTGCAGTTGGAAGAATAGTTCAGCCTAGAGTAGCTATTTAACAATTCTTGGATGATAAAAACATTATCGCCAATATGCCAATCTTTCAAGTAAGCAACTTGATTGTCACTAATCAGAGGAATGATAGCTTGTTTCAATCAGTTAGCAAGGATTTTGGTGATGATTTTGTATAAAAAAAATTGGTACATGCTATAGGTCTGAAGTGTCCAAATGTGGAAGGGTTTGAGTTTTTGGGTATTAGGCAAAGGTATGTTCGGTTTATCTCTTTAAAGAGTACTCCATTGTTAAAGAATTCCCAGACAATAGGTTTTAAGAAAGCTCCAGTTGTATCCCATGAGTTCTGAAAAAAGTATCCATCGAAACCATCAGGCCCTGGGGCTTTTTTCCATTCATTCCAAAAACAACTTGCTGGATTCATTATCGTCAAAAGGTTTGGTTAAAAAGTCAATATCTTGAGAAGATACTTGCTATAAAGAAAGTGAGTTTAAAGCAGGAAGTGAAATAATCAAGGTACAAGATGTATTAAGAAGAGTGTTGAAGTATCTCAGGACCTCTTGCTGTATATCATGGAGTGTATGTAGTTGTAAACCCATTGTAGAGGTAATGGAATGGATTTTATTCTGATTCTGACGCACAACAACTGAATGGAAAAAGAAGTTAGTACACTAATCCCCATCAATGAGCCACTGAACTCGAGAGAATTGTTGGAGCAAGGAGTGATGATTATTGATTGCTTGCATATAATTCGAAAGGGAAATTTTCTCTAAATCCAGTAATATCTGATCAGTAGGACGCATGGCTAGTTGTGATTGAACTTGTTCAATAGTTGTTTTGGTAGATTGGATAGCTTATACCGTGGATCCTTTCTCAGCTTTTAGTATCTTGAGCTTATGTTTAATGACTTTCAGTTTCTACACACAACAATATTTCTTAGTACTTGTATATTGTTGGTGCGCCCCGCGACTACAAACTACAGGGAAGTTAAGATTGTAAACTAGATAATTATTGAACCAAAAAGGAAAATGGGTAACTTGTTTTTGAACCAATCTCTCAATAAAGATTGGGGGTGGTCAGAGAAGAGAGAATCCTTGATGTTTGCAGAGATGTTGGGAAAAGTGTGCAACCACATATCATTAACTAGGACGCGATCAAGTTTTTTCCTAATGTTCCAATCAGATGTTTGCTTATTAGACCAAGTAAAGAAATGTCCAATATATCGTAAATTAGTCTTTCTAAGCTCCTGAACACATTCATTGAGATATGTTGAATAATCATTGAGGTTGTAATGACCCTTAGCTTCAGTAGGATAGAGAACTGAATTAAAATCCCCAATTATCACCCATGGTGTATTAATGTTGCCTCTAATGGTGCGTAGGTTGTTCCATAGATACCTTCTTTGAAAGGAAAAGTTGCTAGCATAGATGAAGGAAGTAGTGATGGTAGTCTGTTCTTGTAGAAAATACAAATGCATGTACATAGCTTGCTCATATAAATCCACCAGAGTGACTTTAAGCGCTTCCTTTTGGTAGCAAATGATAACATTTACAAAAGCATGATGATGATGGTTAGAGAGCAGATCCTATTGAGGACCTAGTATCTGCAATTTATTCAAGTTATCTCTCTTTATTTTGGTTTCAAGTAAAGCTACTAGTAATGGTTTTTCCTGAAGAATGTAATCTCGAAGAGCCAAAAGTTTGGAGGGGCAATTTATTCCTTTCACATTCCAAATAAGGATTGACATATTATGCTGGGGAATTTGTGGGGCATTGCCTTTTCCCTGCTTAGATTTTCTCCGTGTCGTAGGATGAAAAGTCTCGTCTTGGACATTTTCTTGAGAGTCGACAGTAGGTGAACTATTAGTAGGAGCATTCAATGAGGTCGAGTGGGAGGAGGTGGCAACTAGATTTTCAGATTCAGGAGTGTGAGTTCTAGTGATAGCCACAGGGAAGGGAGCAATGGTATGTGTCTCAATCAGGGGTACCTCTAAAGGTGGGATAAGACAATTAGCTAATGGTTTGTCCCCTTTTTAGGCAGAAATAAAACCAGGAGTAGAGGAGTTTAGTTTTGTATCAGAGGTATTAAGAGCAGTAGGATTAGGATCAGTCTCACCAGAGGAGTGCTCAAAATCATGGAGTCTCTTCAATTCTTGGTAACACTCAGTTTTAAAAACCTTCCTCGTGGGTTGCCAGATTTTGTTTTGAGATGTGGAAGGGGGCTTCCAATGGTAAGAGATAGTAACAGAATCTTCCCAGAGTTTGTTGTCTTCACCTAACCTTAGGATATGAATTTCAGTTGGGAGTTCTTTAGAAAGCTCGATACTGATACATATTTTGGCATAACCTATGCGTTTCTGCCTGGTAGAGTGTTCATCCATACATAAGGGTTTTCCGATATAGCTAACTAACGAGCTAACTCTTGAGTAGTCTAATACTCAAGCAGGATACTAAGTTAATTCAGAGGGGTACATTTTGGACCTTAATTTAGTCAAACCGTAAGCTAGGTTGCCATATTAAAAATATAGGCTAGTTTCCAAAATGCCAAAGGCTATCCTCCAAAACTTTGTTCGCTTCAGCGGTAGTGGAGAAAATGAAAAGAATAAGATTATCCTTTGAAAGAAATATATTGATGAGTCCTCTTTGTTTCCATAGTTTTTTGGCCCAACATTGGATGAGAGGAAAAGATGGCTGATGATCAAAGAAGAACCCCATAATAGTTATTTTCTAGCTCCTAGCTCCTTCTTGAAATGTTCCAAGATCTTGACAAACCACCAACTTACCGTCAATCTCCTAGGGAGGGCTGAAGGTAAGGGAAGATGTAAGTTGATCTATGACAACTTGCTTCCATGTTTTCTGGGTTGGAGGTGTCTTAAGAGATGGAGTGGAGAAGACATGTATTAGGGAGAGATCAGAGGTGAGGGGTAGGGGTGGAAAGTCAGTAAGGTGAGGAGTGGTCATATCACTGAAAAGGAAGAGAGCAGATTTGCAGGGTGAGACTCTAAAAGGAATAGTGGAAAGAAATGGTAAGTAGTTGTGGCGGGAAAGAAATATTGTAGAAAGAAATAACCAAAGAGCCCCTGGATAATCTAAAGATGGGGTAAGAAGATGGGGAAAAAGAGTGTGGTGGTTTGGATTAAGGAGTGTAGTGGTTGAGAATGCACCTAGAGAGAAGTAGGAGCCTTTCTCTTTAACCCATTTGTGATGTGCATATGATGTGAAACTAATAGCTATAGTTTTAGTGTTGTAAAATTGGGGCAATTTTTGATCACACACTCAATAAACTTTTTCGTCTTTATTTCCTAAAAGTCAAGTTAATTTCGATTTTTATAAAATGATTAGCACATAAATCATAATAAGTCATAAATCTCAATTCGTATCTTATTTGGAAGCTTCATCCTTTTTTTATTTTATCTCTCGAACCATTTCTAAAACTGACTCATCTCAACCACCGTAGCCGCACAAGTATCCGGTCTCCAACAATATATATAGAACAACTTTAAAAGAATTTTGTTAACTATTATAGAGAGGTTAAACAAAGAGTACTAACAAAGAGGTTAAACTATTTTACATAGAGTTATTCCACCTTGGCTAAGGGTTTTTTGAATAAAAAATAATCAAGAAGAACAGAACATTATCTCTAATTAATTTAAGGTGATGAATCCTATATTGATCACTCAACTACCTCTATATAATTTATGTTGCATCTAATGACTACTGACTTAACTATCCTTGACTAAAATAGGTCATAAGTAATATCAAGACACAACAATCCATATACAAGATAACTTTGGAGATCTCAAGTCAAAGAATCACTTATAGAATCATCATAATGAGAATTTTTATAGACATACAAGTAATGTTCCAAATAGATTTTTCATAGAAGGTCAGTTCAATGAATTTATTCTTTAATAATCACCCATACGTTTATTTAAGTATCCCCATATTTTAGCTATGAGATCAACTACTTCATTAATAAAAAAATAATGTGTGCTAGTCTTTTATATTCTATTCATGTCTAGTTTTAATATAACAATGACTAAGAATAATTTAAGAATAATACATCAATACAATATGAATTTCATAAATATAATCTGAACATGATTACATTTGCAATATATATTTATCCTATGAAATTTATGATATATATCTAGGTATGTATAAGATAAAGAATACCTTTAAATAACTGTCACTGAACTATAACCAACCGATTAGTTATAGGGCATAAACCAACAATCTCTCACTTACACTAAGCCAATTGTTTAAGTACTTTATACCATATCACCATATGACGATCATGTTACTGTTAGGATAATGGTTTAGCAAGAAAATTTTACAAAATTCTCTATAGTGAGCACTTGCTTAGATTTTACAACTTTCATCTCAAGTATCATTATAATTAAGAGAAATTACCTAAATACGTAATTGGATCTTTGATGAGACCTTAGCTCCTTTTACATGCCCAAATGCTCTAATGTGCTATAATACATTACTATCTTGAACAATGTAAAGAACTATGCCAAGTTCAATAAAGAACTTATTATTCCAAATAATCACTTCTACTAAATGAAAATGCATTATGGCTTAATTAGTAACCATTGCTACATTAGAACCTTTCCAATTTAAATCAATCATGATTTACTTTTAAAGTTAATATCCATATAATCTTAAACTTAAATATCAACTTATACATATAATAATGGATATCTTTAATATTTATAAATATCAGATATCTCAAATACTAAACATCTTTAGTACATTATCTTTGTACTTGGACTTAGAATAGGAAAACAACTTCCAATATATCATTATATATCTAATTCCCAAAATTAATTTGTCACCTTTTTATATCCAATAGGAATTGTTCTTAAACAATTAAATTTCAACAATTAAAAATATCAGTTGTTGTTCTCTGTGAGGAATATGTCTCTATATACTCTCAATGAAGAGGACAATTATACTCTCCCAAACCTTCTTGCAGACAAAATAAATTCACAATCATCTCTAAAATAATCTATTTATATTCATCATCAAAATGAATATTTCAATGTCTCGTATCCTTTCAATTATACATCAAATGTATCATTAAAGGTACTAGTTCCAATTGGATGTATTGTCATGAAATTTGAATCATTCAAATTTCATCTTAATCCCACTACTAATCTTGAGAACCATTCTCTTTTAATTTTACATTGAAATAAGTAAGTTATTCAATGAGTTTGTAAGATTATATCCAACCTTTTGGATATCTCATAACCGTTCATTATCTAATTTAGTTCTAAACTTAGTAGGATAATATATGCTTCAGGTAAGCATCACATCTTAAAATCATCAACTTTTTAAGGTCTTACTATTTTATAACTAATATGAAATTTTGCTAATTGATTTAATTGGAACTACTAAAAGAAAGTTATATACTAGGTGTACCTATAGAAGAAACAAATATTGTATCAAACAATATCTTATACTATATATACCTCCTTACACAAATTTATGCTCATATGAAATTTAGTTATGAAAGTGTTCATAAGAGAATCTCATTCCTTATAGATAACAAAACATTTTAAAACTCATCACATCAAGCTCGTTGAAGTGCTTCAACATTCTCAATTTTTAATTTCTTCTTAAATTTAAATAATTTGAATTTTTCAAAATTTTTATATTTATATTTCATTTAATATATATGACTAATCATATAAAGTCAATAGTAATCTAGTAAAATACAAGTATCATCCTTTTATAAATTGTTATCACATCCAACACCTCGTATTTATAAGATTTAACAATTTAATACCATCATCATTCTTTCACCAAAGATTGATTTGATTATTTTTCAACTTAACAAGTTTCATACGATTCATAATCAAAAGGATACATAAATCCTTATATGTAACTTTATGATTCTCATCATGTTTATTTAAACACATGACACAAAAGGATAATCTCAGTTATCTAACTTTATATTTTTGCTACTTATGTTAAGCATAAGTCTCCTTTGATCCAACATATACGAACTATTTGTATAAACTTATATCAACTATTTTTACACAACAATATATTCTTATTATACTTTGAATATTGTAGTAATGTTGAATCTGAATTTAGTATTAAATACACAAAAGCATGAATTGGAAATACATATGATCAATATTATTATACTTATAGGCAATGAAAGTCATGCGATCATTTTCTTCTTATGAAAACTTTTATCATACTATAGCAAAGCCTTTAATTGATGTCCATATTTATGCTTTTAGTAGGCTAAATTGAGTGGAATAATTCTATTGAGGTATTAACCTTTCGGCTATACTCTATGCAACCTCTTGCATCTTGTTATCATAATACTACATACAACTTACATATTTTTATCAAAGTTTACAAGACATTAGTCAACTCAAAAACCTTATCACCAAATTCTCAACAGGGATTATAACAAAATTGCATAATGGACATACAACTTTTCTATTTAACTTTGAGAACTCGTCTTAAACATAACATATCTCCAAGAAACTTGGTTCAATAACTTAGTATTAACTATACTAAATAAAGTAAATTCTACTTAGAACAGAATATAAATCTAAGGAAAGAAAGTATTGGTTATATGTCATGACTACCAAATATGATCAAACATTTAATTTTTTTAAAAAAAAAGATCAAACCTTTAATCGATTTGGTTACTCCCACTATTTTATTCAAAACAATAGCCCTCAATACTAACTGAAAACATTACTCTAATCCTCCTTGTGGGTTTCTATCCTATTCAAATTTAGTTGATCTTCAATTTGCTCAACAAATCAATTAAACTTAAATTAGGTAGATAATAATTTTATTAATAACATCTCATATGACTCCTAGATTTGCTAAGTGATAACTCTTGCCAAAACATATCTTTTATGTTATTCTTAACCTTGCCTCTAAATTTTTGTGAACATGAGTTTTCTCATCCATATCACGCAAATTTAGTTAAGTAGGACCCACTATTATAAGACTAAACATATTCAAGTTAAAGTAGCCTTGAGTTTACTCAACAAACCTAACAATAAACAGAACTCTGGTTTATTCTTACAACAATGGAAGACAATAATTATGTTCTCAACGAGTACTTGATATTTTAACAAGGTATTTACTTTTGTTCGTCTCATCAAGAAAAAAGTTGCATATAAAATATCAAACATATAAAAATTACAATTCAATATATACATATCAAACATATAAATAAAGTAGGTAACTTGTGGAATCAAATTATATGCATAAAATATAAAGCTTCGTTTGATTCTAATTATTGATCTTCATAATCTAAGATAATATTCTTAACTCTTTGGAAAATTTAAATTAGATCAAATTCATTGATTCCTAAATAAATTAAATTTTATTCCAAATAGAAACTCAATTTGATTTTAAAACAATTTTCAATAAATTACTCTTCTTACTTATTATAATTTAGAAAAAATTATTTTTAAAAATTCAACAGTAAGAAATTATACTCTAATTAGAATTTTTTTACTTAACAAAAAACTATTTTCTAATATTAAAAAGAAACTACTTTCAAAATTAAATAACACCTTTTATTTAATTAAGAAAGTAATTTTTGTTATTTATTTAGAGATTGTTTTCTTAGTTTATTAGAAAAATTTTCTTAATAAATTAGAAAACTGTTTTTCAAATTTATTAAAAAACTAAAATTTCTCAATTAATAAATGAAAATATTTTTCAAAATTTATTCAAGAAAATATATTTTCTAATAGATCAAGAGACTTATTATTCATAAATAATGAAACATAGAATAATAATTGTCTAAAAAATAAAATAATAAATTTAATTTATCTCAATCAAGTTGAAATAAATAAACTTAATTAAAAACACCTTTTCTTAATTACTTAAGAAAACTCTTTTTAATTTAAAATTTTCTAATTAATTAATTTCAAAAAAATTGAAATAAATAATTTTATTTTAGAAACAACATTTCTAAAATTTAAATGAGGAACTAATATAATTATTAATCTTAATCAAATTAAAATAATTACTTTAAGATCTCATCTTAAGTAATATAATCTCATTATATTAAATTATTAAACACAATCTAATTGTGAAAGATGACCCTTTTAAACCTTTACTTCATTCTAGTTATTAATTTGATAACTAATTTAATTTAATAATTCAACTCCTGAAAAATTAAACTAAATTCCAATATAATAAAATAATACTTTGAAAACAATTTTTGAAAAATTAGAAAAACACTTTTTCAAACTTAGTAGATATTTAAACTAATTTAATCTAAATTAAAATAATTTTAATTAAAATTAAGGTTTAAAACACAAAACTAAAAGAAAAAAAGTTGGGACTGTTTGGCATGAAATTTTCCATTAGACGTGTGGACTGTACATGCCTCAGTCAACTATAAATGTTAATTGGCACATGTTATACACGCACCATAGTGTCTCCCAATACTCATTTGTCCCGTTTGTGGGGCTCATGTTCCAGAAACCCTATTATTTGGGTTACTTTATTGCCTTGTTTGGTAATCAGTTGATTGCATCAACTGTTAGTTGATAGCTGATTCTATCAGCTGATTTGACCAACGGATTGCATTAGCTATTTGTCATTTGATGTTTGGTAAAATTAGCTGTTTAATATTATCTGTTTATGTGTAAAATAAGTTAAAAGGACGTAACTTTAAAAAATTATAAAAGTATGAATATTGTATATTTTAGTATTTCGTTGAATATTCTTACAAGAATTTAGATTTTAGATATTTAATTCTACAAAAATTAAGTTTATAACTATAATAAAAAACATAGAACATATAATAATAATAATAATAATAATAATAATAATAATAATAATAATAAT
>JAOQMQ010000007.1:15772611-15789421 GCA_027563845.1 Erythroxylum subrotundum
ATTAATATATAGCTTGATTTATTTAGGAGGGTATAATTGACTTTTTATTTATACATAATCAGCTGGTATGTGAAAACACTACTATTGTGTAGCTTTTCAAATTTCAGTTGTTTGAGCTCCAACAGCTATTTTTACATGTTCTTACCAAACATAAAATTCAGCTGTTTGACCAAAGCCTTGAATCAGCTAAAATATAGCTGATTCAAGGTTCACCAAACGCAGCCTATTTCTTTTGCACCGCCAGCTTCTTCTAAGTTGCTTCGGCCTCCTTCGGTGCTCTCCTTTCTTCGGCTTCTAGCCTGCTAACCTTTGGGTAAGTTTTGCCAATGTGATATGGGCAACTGTCCCCCTAGCTAGTGACGATTATTGCCACTGGCCAGCTCCTTCACCCGCAGCTATATCAGGGCCAGTGATGGATCATTTATTTGAACAAGCAAACTAACCGGAACCAATGCACCCATTCAAACTAGTCCAGGTTTTAGACAAACAAACCAATGCAAATCCAAAAGATCAAACCAATCCAATTTTTAGATCATGCATAGAAGGTTTCCACGGGAGCTAACAATTTTATTTTTCCAGAAACCATAAAGTAAAGAGGAAGCATGCAGTAAGACATTTGAGAAGCAAAATATAAAGAAAGAGCAACTAATGTTTTTCTGATTCAATAAAACAATTTTCAGAAGCAGGGAACACAAATGGGAGGCCTGAATATTTATTGTTTTACAATTACAAAAGAGGCATACGAGATTTATCAATTAATTTCCACAAGATTTAAACTAATTGATAGTTTTAAACCTTAATTTGATCAAATCAATAATAATCAAATTAGTTTAATCAAATTATAGAATTTGAAGTTAGCTCCCTTACTACTATTGGAAAATCGGGGAGAGATTTGATATTGCATATAGTAGAATAATTATGAAACTTTTTTGTTTTGATTTCCTAAAAACTAAGATCACTTTAGATTTTATAAAATGATTAACATATAAATCTTAATAAAGAGTAAATCTTAATTCATGCCTTATTATAAAGCTTGATCTTTTTTTATCGTATCCTTTAAATCGTTTTCGAAACTAGTTCATCTCAATTACCATAGCTGTACAAGTTTTCGACCTCTAACAATATCCATAAAACGAGTTGAGAGGACTCTGTAACTATTACAGAGAGGGTTAGACCAAAAGTGCTAGCTTCCTTAGAGTTTAAGCATATTTATAATAAATTTTGGATACTATAGTAATTTAATTACAATTAAATTTTAATTTCAATTAAACTTTAACTAGAATAATTATAATTAAATACCAATTATGTCCAATAAAATCCAATATCTCATATTAATCCTTATTTATTAAACATCTCATATTTAATCATAAAGTCTCTCAAACTTTAAATCAAGTTTAACTTGATTAAAATATCTTTCTTTTCTCTTTTCAATTAGTTCTTTTGTGTGTAATCTATTAGGTTCCCAAATATATTAGCAATGGATATAAATTATAACCTTAAACCATATTTAGGATTATATAAATTAAAATCCTTGAATTTATCTTTAATTTTGTAATTAAATAATTTATATCTATATATAAAGATCAGTGTCCAACAACATATCACAGTTACTCAAATATTTAGAAATATCAAAATATTTTTGACTAACCTTTTTGTCCATGATTTTTTTTGTATAATTTAATACTTTCATCATATAATGTTTCTATTAGATATAGAGTATACAATTAATGTCTACTTTATTTGATTTTAATCATGTTAGTTCTCTACCATTAGTAATTGAGTCAATTAATGACATTTGTAAATTATTTTATGAAGCATCATTCTAACATGGCCAAGGATATTTCGAATCAATGCTAATCCAGAGAAATGAAACATTATCCCTAATTGCTTTAGGGTGATGAATCCTATATTGTTCACTTAACTACCTCCATATATATTATGCTACATCTAATGACTACCGATTAAGCTATCTTTGACTAGAACATGTCATAAGTAATATATAAACATAGTAATCTCCATATAAGATAACTTTGGATATCTTAAATTAAGGGATTACTTATGCAATCATTAAGATAAGGGATTACTTTTACAATCATTACAATGAGAATTTCCATATGCATACAAGTAATGTTCCAAATGAATTTCTAATGTGGAGTTAATTTAGTAAACTCTATACGTTTAAGTATTTCCATACTTTAGCATATGAGATCGACTACTTCCTTTATAGGGAAAACATAATGTTAGTTAGTCTTTCTATATTTTATTTGTAACACACCACTACCATAGAGCATATACCTAAACATCCAGAGGATATTCAAGAACATACTCTATGAGAATGAAATGTTAGAGCAATCATGTTCACTATTATGGCATCATATAGAACATAAGTACTAGTGATTATAAGTTCAACATTTCTCATTTCATTTCACAAACATCATTTACATTGTCATTGCCTCTTATAACCCATATATGTACATTACAAAAACATCTGAGAGTTTACTGCTCTTTACAAAACATCTAACATAAAATGATATGCTAACTGAAATAATCTATCTAAACTTCTCAGACATCAACTGACCAGACCTTTGAGTCATTTCTGATTCCAAAATTGACAATACTAAACTGCTACTAGATTGCCTTAGAAGTTAGGTCTCCTCAGCACCTGAAAGACAACATTGTAATTTTGATGAGATTTGCAAACTCAATAAGTGAACCATCATCGATGCGCTCACTCAAGTCAAACACAACATCACAAGTATATCACATTATCTTGAATCAATTCCCATACAATTTTATATACCAAATTACACTATACATCATATCTCAATAAGCACATTATAATACAAACATGTCATAGAATCTTTTCAAAGCAATCAAATCTTTCACCTCAATCATTCATATCACCAACATGTATACAAGTATTGCAGATCACTATATCAACACAATTTAGTACTTTTTTTAACAATCATTCACATGTACACAAACATAACATAACATTATATCAACTCAATTTAGTCATTCTTTATAATGTTTCACATGATACATGTAAAGATATATATGCAATGCACATGAGACTCAACTTTTATTTTTATTTTGTTGTGACCGAGCGCCTATTTAATTGTCTCATATCTATTATAGATATCGGGCTCATTTTAGATATTGTCTCGTACCCATTGTGGATATTAGGCTCATTAATTGTTGAGCCTATAGCTCTGTGTGCACATTTATGAGCTTTAAGCTCTTTTTTACATTGTTCACTTCGGTCACAACTCCTTTATCTAATCATGTATATCAATGTAATGAAAATGCATCAAATCATATATTATGCTATCAATAACTCTCATTCAGTGTGCACAGTCATATAACACATTTATTAGATCTAAGTCTGGCATTCAACATATAGTTAAGAACATAATTTTCATATTCACATTCAATTTGAAAATACTTCCAATATAGTCCCGAATATTAAACTCCTCAGATCATCAATGTCCGAAATTAACACAATCATATCGGTAACAGTTTAATATCTAACAGTTAATTAAGAACAATTCAAATATAGAGAGTAAACATCTAGGTTAACTCACAGTATGCTCTAGATAGTTATTTCCTTGACGAGCTGGTAATGTCTAGAAGTTGTCAGTCAATTTGTACTTCTAAATAATGCAATACACACATAAGTACACATTACTAACTTGTTTAATCAAATAAGTACTCAATCATACACATGTATATGTGTTATGTTCAATGCATGCTCAATTGACTTTTCCCGATATGTATCCTTAATCACAAGTCTTGATCATTCAAATATTATAACTTGTACATAACTTGTTTTCAATTAGGTTATGCTTTAAGTAAGTTTGATTACTCCAAATTCATTACTCATTCATTTATACCCAGTTCACAGTGTTCATATCCTTTGAATTACATTTGCATTACCACTTAATCCAACACCAAACTAGGTTCATTTTCAAGCCTCATTCAAGTTCAAATACACCAATGTAAAGTGTCTCGTCCTTATATGGTTCAACAATTGCACAAAATAGAATTTACCACGTCAAAACCTTGCCCACGATCGTGAAAGAAGCTAATGCATCTGCCTAAGGTCATGGGATGAGTGCCACGATTGTGGACTACCCATTTTTCTACGATTTTCCATATTCAAACACCTTTATTCTAATTTCAAAACACCTTCATAATAGTTCCTAAATTATGCCTCAAGTATACCTTAATTATATGTCAATTCCTCACCAATCTTATCTCCAATTCTAACTCAAAATCATTCATTTGGCAGCTCATAACTATTCTCTTTCATGCATCTAAACAAAACAGAAACTATCCAATTCACTATCACATTCCAGCATAACCTCATCATCAACATAATATACAATTAATCCTAATTTCATCATCATAAACTTTCTATTATAACATGCCATAAAGAACAATCTTTTTACTTACTTGTTTAACTCAAATTCTAGCTCAAAGATCAAGCTAATCCAGCTCTCTATGCATGCAAAAATCATCACGAATTCAAGGTGGGAATTGAATGGATTTCGGCTTGGATCAAAGGCTATAACAAGAACAACTATGTTATGATTCTTTACCTAACTTTGTGAGGGTGAAAGCATGGATTATTAGTGTAGCAATTGGACACAAACATAGGCAAGATACATGGATGTACAGGTGAGAGTGTTTTGGTGATGTGAGAAGAAGAAATGAACAAAAATAATTTTACTCCTGCAGAAACTTAACACCTTAGATGCTAGGTGTCTCCATATTACCATGACATATGTCCCTAAGCATGTTCTCCATTTGCCTTGCATATTTGTTGCCAAATGTCACCTAGTTATTAGTCCATTTGTCACTCCATAATCAATGCCATTTGCCAATTAATTCGCTATGCCAAATGTCACTCAATTATAGGCTTAGTCATCTTAATTTTTCATGTGTCAATTTGTCTTATCACTTGGCATTTATCATAAACCAAATATACATTTTAATTCATCAATTTTTCAATTGTACTAATTAATTCCAAATTTACTACTTGTATTCAATCAAACCAAAATTTAAGGTATAAGCAATACACAATTCATATCGTGATCATTTTAAACCTTTCATACTCCGGAATAAATTAATTGAGTGCAAATACATTTTTTTGCAATGTGTACTAATCATAATTCCTGTATGTATGCTATCATTATGCATGTGAATGAAATGCAATTCATAAATTTTCAATGATATAGCTTCTATGCAATAGTCTAGGGTTCTAATATCTCAATTTGAAAAACTGGCTATTACATTATTAATATCCAGTCTTAATAATAGAATAATAATTACGAATAATTTAAGGATAATACATGAATGCAATATGAATCTCATCATATTTCATTTGCAACGCATATTTATCCCTTAGACTTTTTTTTCATATACATTTAAATATGTATAAGATAAAGAATGATTTAAATTATTTTGTAACTAAACTATAATCAACTGATTTGTTGTAAGTTATAAACCAAGATTTAGGGGATTGACGACAAGACAACTCTAGATCTATATACACTAATGCTAATTTGGGTGCCACTAATTCAATAACATCCAAAACTTAGTCTCAACTATCTAATTAAATTATTACAATAAATAGATTTGTTGTTTGCTAGTCTAGTCATTAGATATATAACCAAGTCAATACACACATGTAACTAATAATATGAATTATATGAGTAACTACTATGCAGCCTTCTTCTAGTGTGATTATAAAAAACATAAGATGAGATGTACCTGAGAGCCAATATATTGATGGTCCTTGTCATGGATGCATTAAATAGAGAAAACAAAGAGGTAAAAATTGATCAAAATCGATCCATATCCCAAGGAGATAAACAAATAACGCTAAATAATTAATGGGTTAACTGTCATATTCAAAAGGGTGCAGAAGTAGCAAAGAACATGTGGTCTCAAAAAAAAGTGGGCAGCACTAGGCAAATATCTCATCCACATTTCATGGCCAATCCCAGGTCCACTATGCAGTCATGCAAGGACAATGCCAACAAAAACTATATATGAACATTATAGGCTTGCCCCTATATTCACCTATTGATTTTGGTAGGGAAGAAGGCGATAATAAGGTTTCATGACAAGAGGCAGCGCCATATGCACGTGATATCTGTTTGTCAAGAGCTTCTTAGTCTGTAGGAATTAGGAAATGGTCCTACATTTGGATAAATATATTTATTTATATTAATTTCTTATCTTTCTAGGAATGATGAGGGCCAGAGAACATCTTGTTGAAGGCTCTTGATTAATATGTGTTGGTAGATTCTATGGCCAATATGCTTTAGGATTTATTTAAACACACGTGCAATTTAAAAGGCTTCTCCCAATATATGATATATAGTATACAACAAACAAGTTGTACTGGGGAATGAAATTAAAGTGTCGCAAAGTTAAGTTTGATCTCATATCATCCTTTTGTTAGTTAATTCATATGATTCTGACATGGATAGAGTTATCAAAATCTTGATTGATTCGTCACAACTTTAATTGATTATTTCGTGAAGGAGATAACCTTTTTTTTTTTTTTTTTTTTTTGGGTTGGGAAAAGCTTATGAGTGCTCAAGCTTATAGTAAATTAATTAATTAATTAGATGCCAAACTTTCACTATCCAATATTTAATAGGCAACTATTAGTAGGATAATTAGGAAGACCCTCATATTGACAACTAAAGGACCACTGACATTCGAAATAACACGCGTTTTAGTGCATTAATTTCTAAAACAATATAAAACATGCATGATTTCTAAAACAATATAGACGTTGAATAAGGTGATATATCTATATTGACCGCTCATGATATTAATCCTTTTTTCAGGTTCCTCTAAGACTTGAATCTTAGTACTTGTATCTAAAATCTAACTTTGTTTTATCATTACAACCTATTGAGGGTGTCGAACGGCCTTCTGTTTTTGTACAACACCAAGCTGCTCGAATTTAATGCTTTACTATCATCATAACCCATCAGTTATATGTTTCAAACTTAGTATCATTGGACGCTAAATTGGTGAGACAAGCATTGTACGTCAATTTCTTATTTTCTTTCCATATAGAGGTTAACTGATAAAGAAAGCGAAAAATATTTCCTCACCACCCTGTTGGGCCTGATCTAGCTGTTTTTATGAATGATTTGAAGTTATGGAGACAAGATCAATTTGCTTGAGAAAATTCAAAACAAGTCATTAAAATCAGTTATATATCACCAGGGATAAACAATAATAATAATAAAAATGTTAGTAAGGAATAAAAATTTACAATAAAGAATTATAGTTAATGAAAAGTTATATAGTTGTTCAAGAGAATGAAACCTGTAATCCCAATTGGAAATTAAAAAAAAAAAAACAAAGGATCCATGGAATAGCAATATAACGTAAGCAAGTTGACGAATTAAAAGAGTTAATCAAACAACTTCTTGTTCTTGGTATTAGAAAAAGGGAAACGCGAATATATTTTTTGCTCCTTCGTGAATCTTAATTAGCAATATTTTCAAAGGTAATTTTAGTTTCCGACCGTATCATATAAAATTCTTAATGGTTATTTACTGAACTTTCTAACATAGTTAAAGACTCTAGAACGGTCACGTAGTACAATTCTATTATGAAAGTGATCATATCTTCTTTTTTTGTACAGTAGAAATGCTAAAACAAGCATTAAATACGATTAAAAGCTAGCAATCCCTTGCAATACGCGCAAATGAGTACGCAGATCAGGAGGAGGGGTGTGCCAAACACACTCCCCATGCACACTAGCCTTACCCAAACGAGCTAAAAAATCGGCGCATTAGTTTCTTTTGCAAAAAACATGAGCGGTTGTATACCGTATAACACCTCTAAGATAGGAGCGGATATCATAAATCAAACTAGGAAGGGGATGAAATACTAAGGCATCCGGATAAAAGTCTAAACAACGCAACGCTTCCATAGAATCAGATTTAACCATAAGGCCATCACAATGAAATCCACTTGCAAAAGCGAGACCATAGCGGAGAGCCAAGAGTTCGGCTACCATGATGGTGATGATCCCATCATAGCAAGAAAACCCCGCTAACTAGTTACCTTGACTATCCCGAATCAGCCGCCAATACCTGCCTGTCCTGAACTACCATTGACACTTTCATCCACGTTAAGTTTCAGCCACTTATCAGAAGGGAGAACCTAAGCTACAAGGAGCGAGGCATGATAGTGAGGCAGCCCACTATAGTGAACACCAAAAGTAGCGATGTAGTCTCTAAGCAATGCATTGACCTGGCTGATTCGCTCACGACAAGTGATTTGCTCTCCTTCAATCAAGCATTTGTTCCTAGTGCGCCAAATTACCCAATAGGTGCTAAGAAAGCGCCAAGTATGATGAACATCCTGATCATTCTGCACATAGTTGTTTTTAAGCCAAAGAAAGATATGTTGCTCTTGGTAGAAGTTATCATTCCATTGTACCATAGTTGTCTCCCACAGACGCTTGGTGTGAGTACAGTCACGCAATAAGTGAAAAACACTTTCGGTATTGGTACCACACCGCCCAGAAAGAGGAGATAAGCATAGGCCTCGCTCATATCTAACTTCATTAGTGAGGAGTCGATTCCATGCCGCTAGTCACAATAACACCTTATGTTTTTTAGATGCTCGAAGTATCCAAAGTCATCTCCAACCCGTCGGTCCATTCAATGATGGAACAGTCGTAATAAAGTCATATCCATCTCTAGAGGTATACACGCCCGTGATGCTACCATACCAGATAATGCGGTCGGGACCATGATGTGTAAGAGGACGAAGTATCGCCAAGATTCGATCACAAGAATACATCATACATCGTCCTTTGCCGCAACTTTATGGGTATTCTAGTCAATCTCATAATGTTCTTAAATAATTCGGGAATAAATCTTCTGCTCCTAACATCCTATGTCACTATGTGCTTAAGTCATCTCAATCATAAATTACAATAAATCGAACGAGTAAGATTGTTTAAGCATATAAGGTACAACATTAAAGAAACATACAATAAATTGAATGGGTAGGATTGTTTAAGCACATAAAGTACAACATTAAAGAAACAGACGATCTCCTTCCAAAAAAAGCTCGATCAATATGTATCCAAAGTACACTAGGTAAGGCTAACAATGAATCTCCACCATTAAAAACAAACTTTGGTTATGGAAACGCATACCGAAAAGCCATTTTGGAGAACCTTGCTCGGAGGGGGGGAAATGAATTAAAAGGATTAACAGAAACCCTAACCCTAAAACCTGGGCATAACCAAAACGCAAAGGGGCAAAAACAAACTTCAAGTTTTAGAATCATCTCACTTAATGTTGAGTTTTAGCTAAATTAGTAGATGTAATCATAAATTTATCCAGAAGGCAATTGGAAGATTAGTTACTACAGACAAAATTTGGAAGTCCTATTACTAACAATGTATATTGATGTTAATAATAATACCTGGTTACTAGAGGAATCCCAAAGTTCAACAAATACAAAGGCAAAATGAAATGATGACTTGAATGAGACGGGACCCGCCCTGATAACCTTTGCTTTCTAAGTCTCTCAAATTTTTGACTTGAGATTGGGTCCCACCTCGGCCACCATCGTCTTTAGGGATTGAATGATAAAAAAGGGCACCTCACGTGGAGTCTGAACCAAAGGGGTTGTCCATCTCCAACCACAATTAAAAGGAAGGAGCTAGCTCCAGATTCACAAAATTTTCCAAAAATCTAGGGATATATTCTCTTCCTTTTCAGAAAAAGAAAATTCAACTTATTAACGGTTTTCGAAATAATTAAATTTAAAAACAATTTCTTATGTTAAAATTAAAAAATAAAAGATAATGCTTTTGAAAGGTTGGCCCAGTCATAATTATCTTTTCTTGCTTAAAGCTTGGCCTTACCCTCCTATCCTACCTCTCTTAACATCAATTCTGATTTCTGAATGAGAATTCCAGGGCACAACCCAAAAGAGGAAAACAAAAGGTGTCTCTCTTAATAGGGAGAGTCATCATCTAGTCTCTGGCTACCCGAAAAGGAGACCCACAAAAAGAGATTAAACTAAAGCCTCCTCCTTTGCTCACTCAAGAAAAACAAAAACAGTCGATAGAGAAACCACTTATTTCCATGCTATCATGGAAGGAAGTGACGATCATCAGCTCCACCACCACAACCACAACCACCGCCGCCCAAACTTCCCATTTCAATTGCTTGAAAAGAAAGAAGATGACCCTTGTTCTTCTTCCTCTCCTTACCCTTCTCTCCCTATCCAACCTAATACCAACAACGACGACAGTAACAATACTAACATCACCAGCCGCTCCACTTCTGGTCTCCAAATTGCAGCACCAGAACCATCCAAGAAACCTCCCCCTAAACGAACATCAACTAAAGACCGACACACCAAAGTCGAAGGACGTGGTCGCCGAATTCGTATGCCAGCTCTCTGCGCTGCTAGGGTTTTTCAGCTTACACGAGAACTTGGCCACAAATCCGATGGCGAAACCATCGAGTGGCTACTTCAGCAAGCAGAACCAGCAGTGATCGCAGCCACTGGCACGGGTACAATCCCAGCAAATTTTACTTCTCTCAACATTTCTCTTCGCAGTTCAGGCTCAAGCATGTCGGTCCCTTCCCAGCTAAGATCGGCTGCCTTTAATCCACACTTTTCGATGCAACAACGTAGGACTTTGTTCCCTGGTCTAGACACAACACCCCCACCAACATTCCTAAATTTTGGGACTAATAATCTGAATGCAGTCCTCCAAGCGAAGCAAGAACTGCGAGACAGCTCTTCACTGGAGTTGTCAACAGAAACAGAAGAAAGCTTGAGCAGGAAGAGAAGGCCAGAACAGGATTTATCATCGCAACAGCATCAGATGGGGAGTTGCTTGCTACAGTCGAGCACTGGGGCGATTCCAGCGAGTCACAGTCAAATTCCGGGGAATTTTTGGATGGTCGCGAACTCAAATAATCAAGTAATGAGCGGAGACTCTGTGTGGACATTTCCGTCAGTTAATACAAATAACACTGCTTTGTACAGGGGCTCCATGTCTAGCGGTCTACATTTCATGAATTTTCCTGCTCCTGTTGCTTTATTTCCAAGCCAGCAACAACTGGGGTCTAATAGTGTTAGTAGTGGTGGTGGTGGTGGTAACAGTGGAATGAGCGAAGGGCATTTTAACATACTCGCTGGACTTAACCCTTATCGGCCTTCCGGTGTATCGGAGTCCCAGGCAAGTGGGTCCCATTCACATCACGGTTGCGGCGGCGGCGGCGGCGATGATCGACATGATGCGGCAAGTCATCACTCATAGAGCAGCATCATCATCATGGTCATCATGGGGTTTTCTCCAACTGTGTAGTTTGATTACTTGATGCATGTGTAACACACGTGAGGTTTGATTGTTCTTGATGAACTGGGGTTTTGTTTTCTTTTTTCTCTGATATTTATTCCCAAATTTTTGTTTGTGATAAATTATAAGGTTTTGAGGGAGGAAAGAACAAAAAACAAGGAGTTTATTTATTTTTAACACTGGGGAATTGGCTGGTTCCGATCATGAAAATGCCTTTATCTCAACTTGGGGATTCTACTTCTCTCCTTCTAAGCTTTTGATTGCTGGTACACCGATGTCCCATCGTCATGGTTTGTGCAATTCTTTTATGGACAAAGCTGCTGTAATTATATACCTTTAATCAATCAAATGACTCTTTCTTATCCTCTTATAAAAAACATAAATAAATAAAGAGATTCCCTCCCTCTTCAGTCTCCGGTCCATATATATTATTGGTGGGTATAGATTAGCATATGGTAAGTCTTCTAGTCCTAAGTAAGCGGCAATTCCTATTTACCTTTTTTATTGGGCACAAGACAACTGTTAAAAAAGTTTGTGTAGTGAAAAGGGAAGAGATAAAACAGTTTTGACTGGAACTGTTACATGTTCGGACTCGGACTTACAAGAAAGAAAGTGAAGAAAAGGAGGTTCAGGTGCTTGCTTTTTTGATTTAAGAAAATTTTACTCCGTCAATGATTTAAGAAATTTTACTCCGAGGACGAGGAAGGGTTAATAGGACTGTGGGACCCATACCTTATCAGTTCCAGGTGTTGGCTCAGGTGGTGGGACCAAGATGCTGGTCATCGTCCAAAGTCCAAACCCATGTACAGTGTCACTGACATACAGGTGGATCATTCCTCTCTTGCTTTTTCCTTTTCTTAAAGATGTCAATTAGGAGTAACACTTGATTTGTTTCATATTTTATCAAATAAAAATAATTCTCATACGCTTTTATCCATTTTTAATTTAATATTTAAATATGTATAGATTATTTAATACTCGCTGGCACCAGGGAGATTGGTGGTGGGTGTTAATGAGCCTGCCTGCCTGCCGATAGAGATTGGCCCCACTCATTCTTATTAGCTTCAGTTTGGACCGTTCCATTTTGAACCATTATTTGATTGGCACATTCAATCATTGGGTCTGAAGAGAGCCTTTGCACCACTCTCTTCCAACAAATTGTGACACTCTCCTTCCAATCTCTTTTTGTTCGTTGGTTTCAATTACGTTTTAGTTCGCTAGTCCACATTTAGAAAGGATCATCTAATATATCAATTTTCTAAAACTAAATACTATTAGCAGCGTCGGATTAATTAATCCCTTGTGTACAATGTATAAACTACATATTTAAATGCTTATTTTTCTACCAAACGTCCTCCTGCTTGAAAAGTAAAATTAGATTGTACAAGACCATATACTTACTCTCTTTAAGATGTACAAAACTGTAAATATGAATTATCTTATAAACCATCTTTCAGAAACCATTCATCTTGGTTTTTGCTTAGCTTTAGGCCATATTTATTTTTATTTCGGTTGTTCAAATTGATTGATTTATGCCTTTTATTTCTATATTTATGATATGATGTTGTGCATAATTGACGTTCTAAACTAAATTAAATTGGGGCTTGTTTATTCGAGTTAATCAATGCGGAAAATATGAGATTGATGAAATGGAATTGTTCCTGTCTCTCCCACGCAATGCGAGTAACATTTCATATCTATTCTTAGTAACGATGTATATTTAAGGCACATTCACTTGTCACAATTGTATAGTTATAACATCGATTTTGTAGGAAAACAATAATACAATTCTCTAAAAGATCAACTAAATATAACGACAAGAAAAAAAACTCTTCAACTTCCACTAGTAAAACAATGTAAGAATAAGAAACTTAAAGATGAAACAAAAGCCAATATTTACGTTTTGTAGAGGAAAAAACTACGACACAAACTGACAAGCAAATCCACTAAATTCAGCAAGGATTTACAAACTCACCCTCCAACAACAAGTAGTCTCACAAATTTTTAGAATTGAAATTAAAGTTGATATCGCAATTAACAATCACCACTTAAACCAATCCCAAAACTAATCAAACAAGGATGAGAATACAATACTATTTACCCTCTCTCTGTTTTTCCTCTCTTTTGGATGTTATGACCTTATTCTCTACAAAAACCTACATCTTTTTCTTTTTTATATTACGAAATAAGTTTTTCTGCACCATATACAATCACTTACACGATCATGTAAGTGATTGTGCATCTTCAGCGTTGCCTCATTCATAATTGTACACAGTTACAAAGAGTTACACCGTCTCCAAACATGACCGTGCATCTTCATACAGGCGTGTATACGATTGTGTATATCTTCGACTTCACACATTCCTCCACATGTTTATAAAGACTTACACGGTTGATCCACACGACCATGTAAGTCAAGACATAAGCATGTTGCACTCTACACGACTGTGTATCTCTTTTAAAAAGATTTTTCAGTTTTGTCTTCACTTGTTTGTCATTCCCATGAACCATCAAGCCGTCTACGATCACCAAATATCTCAAAATAGGGTTGGACACTTAACAATCTTCCTCTCCAACCCAAATATGAGGAAGATATGTTATTCTCTATCATTTACTTAAGATACATCCCAACAAGCTTACTATAAAGCTTATGCTTGTTTTTTGGAACCACTTTAGTCAGTATATTAGCACCATTCAAATCCGTATGAACCTTCTTCAACATTAATTATTGCTCTTCTATCACGGACCTTAATCAATGATATTTGATATCTATGTGCTTTGTACGGGAATGATACATAATATTTTGCGTAACTCAATAGCACTTTGACTATCACAGAATACTACATAATCTTCTTGCTTCACATCTAACTCTTGAAGGAACCTTTTCATCCATAGCATCTCCTTACAAGCTTCCACTGCAACTACATATTCTGCTTCATCTGTAGATAAAGTCACAAACTTTTGTAGCTTGGATTGCAATGGGATGGCTCCCCCTATAACTTGAACAGAAAACCTGAAGCAGATTTTCTTCCATCAAGATCTCCAGCCATATTTGCATCCGTAAACCTTCTAGAGTTGGATCACCATTGCCAAAATACAAACTCTCCACTTTGATATGCCTCTTAAGTATCTCAGAATCCATTTCACTTCTTTTTAACAAACCTTCACTGATTTGACAAGTATCTTCAACACATTGAGCAATATCTGGTCTTATGTACACCATTGCTTACATCAAAGACCCTACTGCAGATAAGTATGGAATAAACATCATACCATAATTCTTCTTTTCTGTTGAGGGACATGCATGCTTACACAACTTGAAGTGAGATGCTAGTGGCGTGCTAAATGGCTTGATATGCTTCATATTAAACATTTTTAGCACTCGTTCAATATATCTTTCTTGAGACAACCATAATCACTTATCCTTCCTGTATTGAGTTATCTCCATGCCTAAAATTTGCTTTGTAAGTCGCAAATCTTTCATATCTAAAAATTTTGACAATTCCTCTTTTAACTTTTGGATTCTATCAATGTCTTGCCCACAATTTGCATATCATCAACATAAAGAAGAATAATAATGAAGTTGTCACTTGAGAACTTTTTGAAATACATGCAAGCATCGACATAAGTTTGTTTGTAAGTATGATTTGTCATAAAGGAATCAAACTTTTGATACCACTACCTTGGAGCTTGTTTTAAGACATAGACTTTTCTTTAACTTGTAGACTAGAATTTCCTTGCCTTTAGTTTTGAAACCTTCTGGTTGCTCTATGTATATCTCCTCTTTTAAATCTCCATGCAATAAGGCTATTTAACATCCAGCTGTTCGAGTTCAAAATCCAAGTAGGTAGTTAGACCTAAAACTGTTCTGATTGAGGTTGTCTTGACTGCTGGTGAAAAGATTTCATCAAAGTTTATACCCTTCTTTTGACTAAATCCTTTCATTACTAGCCTTGCATTATGCTTTATCAGCTTGTTACCATCTCTCTTTATCTTGAACAACAATTTATTCTTCAATACCTTTTTTTTTCCTTTTGGAAGCTTTATAAGCTCGTATGTATTATTCTCCTTCAAAGAATCCTTCTCTTCTTTCATAGATGCGAGCCAAAGATCTTTTTCTTTATAAGATGCAACCTCTTACATATTCTTTGGCTCCCCCTTGGTAATAAGTAATAGGTATTTAGAACTTGGATGCCTTATGGGTGGCTTTTTCTCCCCTTTCGACCTTCGAAGTTATGTTTCATCAATTGTTGGATTCAATTGCTGCCCCTGCTCATTATCCTCAATGAATTCATTTTCAGTATTGTCTAGATGTGGTTCATATAGCTCATCATTATCAAATTGTATCTAATCACCACCAATTTGTGTTTGGACATATACTTCATTTTTTTCACTCGCAAATTGCTCAATAGTTGAAGGAATTGGCGAAGAGCTAACTTTGTCATATGATGAGTTGTAGTGTGATGATTTATCTCCACTCAGAAGATCAACACCTATCTTGTGCTCCTATAATACCACATCCCTCTTCTGACTACTTTTTGCTTCTCTAGGTCATAAAGTCTAAAGCCAAACTGATCACCACCATATCCAACAAAGATGCAAGGTATCGACTTTGAGTCAAGCTTCTTTCTCTGATCCTTAGGTACGTGTCTAAATACCTTGTGGACAAAAACTCTCAAATGATGATGTGTGGGATCCTTGCCAGTCCACGCTCTCTCGGGAATCTCAAAATGTAACATAATTAAAAGAGCTCGATTGCTAAGATAGATCACTGTTCAGACTGCTTCTCCCTAAAATATCTTTAGCAACATAGACATTTTGAGCATGCAATAAATTGTCTTCACAAAGGTTATATTTGTTGGGTCCGTGTTTTGCGTGTTGGACCCGTATTTTGCGCACTCGCCGGGCTTTCCCCGGGTGCTTCAAGGTTGCACGCGACCCACACTAATTAGTATTGTCCTCTTTGGTCATGGGTGGAATCCACGATTCGAACCCATGACCTCAAGGTTTTGTTTCACTTTAAGTGAACGCCTCTCACCATTGAGCCAATTTCTTATATAACAAATTTCTCCAATTATTCCAAAGGCAAGGAATTTAATCTTACTAAAATCAAAATTTTCCAACATTTACAAAAAAAAAAGGTACAAAGGTTTAATTTTCTTGTTTTCAAAAGATTTGTGAAATTGCTTGAAAAAAATTTAGAAAGTATTGAATTCCAATGTTTCCGAATGTTTTGGAAAAAGGTTACGAGTTTTAAAATGAATTGAGGAATTAAGAAGGATTCTAAATTCTTTCAGAAATTCTATGATTTGTAATGACTTAAGCAATCGCTTAATTTGTTAAATTGTTAATGCTTTTAATTGTTCATTCAGTGATGATGTTTTGATAATATTGAAATAGATGTTAAATTCATTATGTTTGAAGGTTTTGCGA
>JAOQMQ010000007.1:15816965-15841555 GCA_027563845.1 Erythroxylum subrotundum
CTTATTATTCGCTGCTTTTCATTCGTCTGCTTTTGGTTCATCATCAAAATCATTATTAAAGTCATTTTGACTTAACAGTTTTAGACATACAAAATGAGTTATATTACATAATATGGACATGTGCATTATGTAATTGTGTATATTAAATACTTGAATTATTGATTTTTGACTTATTGATGATTTATGTTGGATAAAATTGAATTGCGTTAGATGAAATTGAATTGTGCATGATGTAATTTTACAAAATGAGTTATATTATATAAGATGGACATGCGTATTGTGTAATGAAATTATGTGTTCTTTATTTTAGTATATGTCTTCATTTATGTTTGTAGATAAATGAAAGAAGTTCAAGTAATCTTGAACATTTAACCACTTTAGGAAGATACAATGATCTAGCTTGGGCTCATGTTGCATTGGTCCCCGATATTGAGAATCATACTATTTGATTGTTTTGTAACAAGCAATTGAAAGGTGGAGGAATCACCCAATTAAAGAAGCATTTAGCTGGGTTAAAGGAGATGTGGAACCCTGTAAAAAAGTAAGTCATGATGTGAAGTGATAATGAAAACTTTACTTGAAGAATATCAACACCAAAAAGATAAAAGAGAGAGATTAAATTATAAAATTGGTTGTGGAAGTTCATTTGCTAGTGTTTATGTGATATTGGCAATGTTGAAGGTGGTAGTAGCAGTGGTAGTGTTCCTTCCTAGCAAGAAGTGAACGTTGCATCTGGATCTAATGTTAGGAAAAGAAGAAGGCAGGTGACTATTTTTTTTTTTTGCACCACAAACAACTCCTGAAGTCCAACCTTCAATTTGTAGTGCCAAGCAATCAAGAGATGCGGCTCATAATGTAGATATGGCAATGGCTAGATGGCGGCATGATACAGGTGCAAAATGTAATGCTTCTCAATCTTACTATTATCAGCCTGTGGTGGATGCTATAGGCTCTCAAGGTTCGAGATACAAAGCTCCTTCTATTGATGACTACAGAGGTAAACTTTTGAGTTGCTTAGTTTCTGAAATTAAATTTTATTAAGGAGAAAGAAGAATGGATTGGGTTATTTATGGGTATTCAATCATGTATGATGGTTAGACAAATAGAAGACATGAGCCTATTGTGAATTTTTTGGTTTATTATGTAAATGGCTCGATCTTTTGAAGTCTATTGATGCATCTAGCCTTGTTAGGAATACTAACAGTTTATTTGAGATATTCGATGAAGTTATGAATGAAGTAGGGTCAGAAAATATTGTTCAGTTCATTATTGACGATGATTTTGCTTATAAAGCGACAGGAAGAAGATTACAAAATAAGTATAATTCTTTTTTTTGGACTCCTTATACTGCACATTTCATTAACCTAATGCTGAAAAATATAGGTGGATGTTAGGTATTTTCCTATTATTGATGAGAATGTGCAGAGAGCCAAAAAAGTGACCAAGTTCATATATAATCGTGCATGGGTTTTGAAATTAATGAGAAATGATTTTACCAATAATAAAAATTTGTGTCATCTTGATGTGACAAGATTTACAACAATTTTTTGTCACTTTAGTGTTTTGTTATGATGAAGAAAGAGTTAAGACAGATGTTTACAAGTGATAAGTGGATTGCATCTTAGTATGTTAGATCTAATGCCGGATTGGAGGTTTCCAGAACTATACTAGAAGACACTAGATTTTGGTCTCAATGTCAATTTATTATTCGAGTTTGTGAGCCTTTGGTGAGAGTGCTTTGTTTGATTGATAGTGATAAAAAGGTCACAATGGATTATTTTGTGATGCCATAGAGAGGGCGAAGGAAGCAATCAAGGTCAATATGAAAAATAAGTCTTCTTTATGCACACCTTATCTTGCAATCATCAATAATAGATGGGAAAGGAAATTTTCTTCTTCGTTGTTTGCAACTAAGGCATTTTTGAATCCTAGTATCTATTTCAGACCAGATTTTACAAAGAAAGCTGAAGTTAATAGGGGAATGTTATTAATTACTACAACCATTGTTGTTCGTGACATGATGCAAGATATCCTGAGTTCACAAATAAAACTTTATAAGCGGTCTTCTAGGGATTTTAGGATGCTAATTGCTATTCAAGAAAGAGCAAAACTTTCTCCAAATATTAGCTTTTCCCTTTTCTTACTTGTTGAAAATTAATTATCATTTATTTTGTTTGTAACGCTACTTTTATTGTCCTACGACTTACAGTTTCTTAGTGGGACCAATTCGGAAGTAATGTTTCAGAATTGTAAAGGTTTGCATTCCGAATTCTAAGTCAATGTGTGAGTGTAACAAGTTGTGAAAGGAACTAGAACATATTTAAATTCATCAATTTTAAGAAAATGAATAGATTGGAGCACAAGAGATTGAATGACTTGTTTTTGTTCGTTACAATTTAAAGCTTCGGAAAAGGTATGCTATTATCATTATTACTTTAGATATAATTTCTTATAATGTTTTAATAATTAAATTTTATTGTTTACTATGACGCTTAACAGAATAAGTAGTTTAGTAGATCCATGCATTGATAATATCAATCTTTTGATATATTGGATTTATGAGGAACCGAGTTTGGTAGATGTGAATGATTTGAAAGATAATCTTGGATGAAAAAGCATTGACATGTCATTTGATGCATTGAATTTGAATGATAATGATAAAACTCCTCTTAATAATGAGGATTTTGTACTAAATGATAATTGAGATCAGTATAGTTACAGCAGGTATCCTCCCGTAGACGAATGAATGAAGTTCTAGGTTTTTGTTTCTCCTTTTTTTTAATTATACTTTTATTTGATGTATATGTTAAATTATATATATGCAATATAATTGTAAATGTTTTTGTTTCAGGTTTCACGTCTACTTGATTGTTTCCTCATTACGAACTGTTATCGTAAATTGTAATAGTTTTAGAGTTAAGGATACTATTGTTCTTTTTATTTAATGTTTTGATGTAATTATTATTTATTATAAATACAACTGTAATATTTAAAATACTTTGTATTATTCTTAATTTTATATTTGTATGGTAATTGTCTTTTTTATATTAATTGTGATTATTATTTATATATGAAATATCTAAAAGTTATTTTTATTTCATATTAATTATGATTATTATTTATTATTATAGTTTTTTTAGCAGAGTTAATGTAAAATTATAAAATATACATTACAATATTCTAATAACCTATTTTGTAATTTTTAAAAAATTCAATAACTATTTTATAAAATTTAAAAGTACATAAAATGGTGCTTAATATTGAACAATATCAGTATATTACGGTACTAAAATTTAATCCAATACCAAAACCGATAATACATAATTTAAACTTTAGCCAGAAAAAGTAAACCCGTAATAAGATCACAAATAAACAAATACCACGTGCCAATCATAACACTACTGGAAAGTGGGAACGATGTACCTCTGGTCTCGACGATTGTACTCTAGAGCGTGCATTGATCTAGTTTTATTTTTTCCCTTATAACGAAAAAACAAACGTTATGTGAAGAACACCTGTTGCTGACTTCTGCTTCAAAGTGTTTTCTTTATCTCTCTTTCTCTTTTTTCTTTTTATCTTCTTCTAAGTTATGAAAGTCACGCATCGATCCAAAGAAGCGTCGGCAGGTGGGTTGTTATTGTTATAAACATGGTACCATCGTCATTTTTGATGGGTCAATCGATGAAATCATGGAGATCCGGAAGTTGGTGAAGAATGGATGGAGGGCTGCCAAAACCGTAATTTGGTCTATTTGCTTCTTTTACTTCTTAACTCTTAAAATGGCTCTCAGAAATTCATCTTCACACTATTATCCATCTGCCTCTTCTTTTTCTTCTTCCTCTTCCGGTATGTTCTTTAATCTCTTTCTTTCTTCTTAAAGAAAATGATTTTATGTTGTATTAATTTTGGGTGTTCTGGTAGCAGCTTGATTAAGTGAGAATAAGCTTTAAGATTGTCAGGAGACTCTAATTTCATAACTTGAATTTGTGGTTTTTGAGAGGACTTTGTCCCACGTCGATCATTGCCTAATCGGGGAAGTTGAATGCAAAGTTTCAATCTTTTTGATGATCGGTGGGTTTAATCATGCTCCTAAGCGTATTTGCATGAAACCCAATGAGCATGTCGGTTGGCGAGTCGTTAGCTGGAAAACTTGTATGTTTTTTATACAGATTGTTGACTGTTGCCTGTGTCTGGTTGGACTAGATCTTTGGCCTGTAAAAGAATTCTAATGCTTGTTTTGGTTTTATAACAATATGGATTAAGTTCTGCAGGCTCAGAAAGGATCTGCATGTGCATATAATCACTCAATTTTACTGCTGTGTCAGCTTTCACATCAGCGTTCAGAATCTTAACTCTTCAATTTACTGCATATATTTTTTTCTTTTTTTTAACATATTCTTACCATCATATCATTTAAGCGATATTGTGAATTAGCTAAATGTACTCCCAAGGTTATAGTTTTGGGTAAACTTAGTGGAAGAGGACACATTGATGATGGGGTGATTCTAAAGCTTACCAACGCTTGGATCAGATGCTTCTGTCTCAAATGAGGAGCAAAGGTCAAGACTGTATGATAAAATGGAAAAGGATTTAGAGGAACATGGAGCAAGATTCCTTAAACATGGTGAAACATCTCAATCATTGTCACTTTCTGAACTTTTCACTGTGAATGATGGATCTATAAGGCCTGTATTTAAGGTAAAGGATCAATTAAGCATAGATGATAACGTGGTAAAGTTGCTTGTTTCTTCTCCTTTATATATTTATATCTTTTTGTATTTGTATGCAGGCAGCAAACCCGGGCAAATGTGCTGTATCTAAACCCAAAATACTCAATCCCAATTGCGTGAGCACCATGTTTTATTTATCATTCTTTTACGGGCATATGCATAATTTTACAAGAGATACTTTTACTTAATGATTGACTTGCCACAGGGAAGCTGTGAAGCATATTTTAATTCACATTTCGATAAAGGTGAGCAGTTATCAATTATCTTTAACGCAATTGGTGCTTGATAGGTTTTATTTGGTGGTTTGTTGATTTATAAAAACAATTATTCTTCATGTTTGTTCTTCTTTCCATTTAGTTTTATTATCCTTTCCATAATATCCTAAACGATTTAATTCTTCTATTTCAATAGGTTTATAATTCCAATTATAGTTTGATTGTTTATCTCTTTTTCTTTTTTCTCCACTTTGACTTGTTTATGGTTCTTCTTCTTATTGACCAAACAATAAAAGCAGATTCCTTAGGAATCTGCTTTTTCTTTTTTCTTTTTTTTGGCTATCCTCATTCCTGTATAATGTAAGTTCTGGGTTTAATTTAGTGTGAAAAAATAAACTCCTAGTTTGCATACTCCTGTCCAATCTCTAAACTTCTCACTTTAGCTAAAGAATTGGCGTTTAAGAGAAAACGAGACAAGGTATGTTTACTTGCGTTTTTATCTTTTCATTATTTATCATTTGTTTTTATTTAATAATTATTTATTCTTTTAAACCCATTATTTTATAGATTTTCTTAATGATTGTTTGATCTATAAATTTAACAATATTCTTATCAGCTTTCTTCTTAACAAAATCTATTATTAAGGCCTATTAATGCTATTTGTAGATCTATTAATTTATTAATAATACATATGGAAACAAAAATAAAAGTTAGTCAGCGATGCATCAAAACATTTACCGCAACATTTACCTTTGTTATATCTATTAATGCTTCTACAAATACTCTTCAAACATTTGAAAATATTATTAATAATCATACAACTTTATATCATCAAGAAAAAGAAGAAATAAAACAACTTTATAAACGTTTTCAAGAACATTATCAAACTCATATATGACTAACTATTGTACTATCTATAATTATCTACATACTGAGATTATGTATTTTGAAAGTTTAGTATCTCAATATAAAAAGAATACACACCAAAACACAAAACCTTAAGACCATATGGAATTCTTAATTTAGATTGTGTATTATCACCAGAAAAATTATTAATAGAATGGTCTAATAGATTAGCATTAGTAAAACAACTAGAAAAACCTTTTGAAGGATTAACAAATATAAGTACCTTATGGAATTTTATTACTTATAAAACTACTGGTATTGGGTTAAATTTTTTATTAGAAAATGAAATACGAATAAAAAATACTACTGAATTTCTTAATGCTATCGAACCAATAAAAGCGTTTCATGTGGGTACTAATGAAATTTATAAAGAATTTATTGGAAAAGATATAATTTCCTATAAACAAGAAATTGAAAATGAAGAAAGAAAAAAGAAAAAAGGCCTTATGGCATTTAAATAATATGCGACATCTACTATTTAGAAGAATATATTTGTGAATTTAAAAAATATTATTATAAATTAACTCATACAGAACAAAAAATGTATATGCAAATATTTATCAAAAAATTGTCTTATCCAATAAATAAAACAGTAGAAAAATTATTTTCAATAAAACAAAATGCTAATTTCGTAGCTTATAATTTAGGTGGAGCTATTTCAATAACAAAAGAAGTATCATCACAAAAATGTCTAGAAGAAAAATTACATAAAAAATTAAGACATAAAGATATCCAATTATGCTGTTCTAAACATTCTAAAGTTCTTCAACAATATAGATGTGAATTTCCTACTTATCAAAAACAAAGAAAACGCCAAAAATATAATAAATATAAATGGCGAAAATACCTCAAAAATTCCCATTTAAACCATATAAAAAGTTTTTTAGAAGAAAAGCTTATAGACATTATAAAATAAAAAAGAAATATTGTCCTCGAAATAAGACAAAATGTAAATGTTGGTTATGTAAAGAAGAAGGTCATTATGCAAACAGTTGCCCAAAACGACACCCAAATAAATATAGGGAAAAAATGAATATTTTAAATTTAGCATTAAAATATAATTTAGAACCTATAGAATCAGAATATGAAACAGACTCAACAGTTTTTTCATTATATCAATGTGACCTCCAAACTTCAGAATCAACAACTGAATCTGAATATAACATTTATTCAAGTGATTTTTCAAAAAAAAAAATGCTTATATAGACACCAGCGCTACTATTTGTATAGCCTCTAAAACATTATTAAACAATTGGAAAAAAATAAACAAACCTTTACAAATAAGAATAGCAAATGGAGGCATTAAATCTATTTGGTATGTTAGTTATTATAATAATAATATTATTGAAAATTATACTTTTATAATACCATCAATATATCAACAACAATCAAAATTACCATTGATTTTAGGAAACAATTTTCTTAAATTATACAATCCCTTTTGTCAATATTTATATTACATAACTTTAAAAACACCAATAATAAATTCTTTAAATCAAAAATTTATCATTCTTAAAATTCCTATATATCATACAAATTATAAAACTTTACAACTTGTAACTGAAAAATTAAATCAATTACAATTTTATCTTCTTAATAATTTAACTCTATAGAATGAAATAGAAAAACTATGTAGTGAAAATCCACTAGACCATATAGAAAATATTAATAACCAATTAATTGAAATAAAATTAAAAGATCCTACAAGGGAAATTAATATTAAAAATAACATACCATATATGTACAAGAATTTATTACTGAATGTTCCGAATTATTACAAAAACAATTAATCTCACTTAACACAAGTAAAATTCAGCCCCAACCTTTTATGTAAATAACCATTCTGAGCAAAAACATGGTAAAAGAAGAATGGAAATTAACTACAAAGAATTAAATAAAGCTACTATAGGAGATGCATATAAATTATGTCGAAAGGATTATATTATTGGTTGATTAAAAGGACACCATTGGTTCACTACACTAGATGCAAAATCAGGATATTGGCAATTAAGATTACACGAAAATACAAAACCATTAACAGCCTTTACTTGTCCACTACAAAAACATTACCAATGGAATGTATTACTCTTTGGATTAAAACAAGCTCCTGGAATTTATTAAAGATTTATGGATAATAACTTAAAAGGATTAGAAGAATTTTCATTAGCCTATATATAGATGATATTATTATTTTTTCAATAAAAATAAAGATCATTTACAAAAAGTAAAACAAGTCTTATCTAGATGTCAGCATAAAGGATTAATTCTAAGCAAAAAGAAAATTAAATTAGCACAAAAAAATATCGAATATTTAGGTATAGAATTTTATAATGGATTTCTCAAATTATAACCTAACATCCTTGAAAAATTACATAATTTTCCTTACACATTTAAAAATAAAACTAAGGTTCAAAATTTTTTAGGATTATTAAATTATATATCTGATCAAGGATTTCTTAAAGATCTAGCTAAAGCAAGAAAACAGTTACAACTTAAATGTAGTACAAAAACTCAATGCACGTGGACTGATGAAGATACAAAAACCATAAAATTATTAAAAAATATTTGTAAAGATTTACATAATGTCAAGGATATATTAATTGTACAAATAGTGCAAGTATGGATACATGGGCTGGCTGCCTTTTGGACAACCACCCAATTCAAGGAAATATCTTTTATGTAAATATATTAATCCCACTGAAAAGAAATATCCTATTCATGAAAAGGAAACACTTGCATGTATTAAAACATTAAGAAAATGAAAATTTGATTTATTACCTGTTGAATTTCATATTCAAACAGATTCTAAGTATTTATGTGGATTCACCAGATATAACATTAAAACTAATTATAATCAAGGGAGATTTGATTAGATGGCAGCTCAAATTAAATCAGTATAATTTTCAAGTTAATTATATCAAATCTTCTACTAACAGTCTTGCAGATATATTAACAAGATAATGGAAAAAGCTATCCTCAGCCTGAAGGAATCACTCATCAAAAAAGAAAATGAGTTAACTGATCTTCAACAACAAGTGGGCACTGTAACAAAAGAAATCAATCAGTTACGAGCCACTATTACTCTTCTTGAAAAACAAATATCCAATGACCAACCACCAACTACAAATATCCAATTAGCCAAGGTCCAAACACCAAACATTCAGCTAATAACACCTTAACAAGGCTCAATAAATTATCCAGACACCTTTACCCCTTTCTCAGAAAAAAGTTGACTTCAAGGAAACCAAGACATATGTCATTTTTAATAGACCCATGATCGGTATCTATGGTGAATGGCATAAAGCTTCTGTTCACATCACAGGTAAGTCTTCCATTATTCATCGAGATTATAACACTCGTATTGAAGTAGAAAAAGCCTTAGCAGAATTTAGAGAGCCTTCTTTACGACCTCAATATAAACAAATCCTTGAAAAACAACTAACCTCCTGTCTAATAAAAACCCATGGAAAACCCATTAACATGGAAAAAAAATCAATTCCATCCCTACTAAAACTCTCAAGGAAGAAATGAAAAAGATAACCTCTTAAATATTTTACGACTTTTTTCAAGCATTGAATGAATGGAAAGAAGATCAGAAAATATTCCAGAGTATTGCCCTCAGAACCGAGGACGTTATGGACCAAAAGCAATTATCTTCCTTGAAGCAGATGCACTCACCACTTTTCTCTTCTTTCAAAGTGGATTAGTGGATACCATTTACCTAAGCAATTTAGCCATCCTTTCAGAAATTCCCGCCGGATTTATTCTTGCAGTTAAAAATTACAAAGAGAGATTTACTAAAGAAAGAGAAATATTTATTAATGTATTTAGCAGTTATCCTATTTTTAAACAAATAGAGATCCTCAAGAAAGTAGACGTACAGTTATCCCATCTAACATATATACAAATTGGTATCAGCAATGGCATGTACCCTCCTATTGATGACCCTCCGAAATATGAATTTGAATGAGATCTCATTAATCAATTCAATCTTCATTGTCTCGAAGGAGTCTTATCAACAAAGTCTCAAAATTACTCAAGAATCACTAATCAAATTGAACTACAGAGGCGTCAATATGTTAATGACCTCTGCATACAAAACACCCATTTCCAATTAATCATTCCAACTTATAAAACAATTTGAAGCATCTTTTTCAATAACTTCTAGAATATTAAATGAAATATCAAATCAGTGGAAGGAGGTCATCTGTCAACAATTACGATAGCACTCACAACACCACTGCAATTATTGTCCTTCCACATCACAGAAGGAAAAAGAAGGTGGAGACAGAGATGATAGTTCTACAGTAGACGCCATCATTGAAGAATAAAGAGTTAAAACCAGATTCCTCCTGTCTGCCATCAACTTGAATTATGTAATTTTACTATTTATCATGTGAAGTAGGCAGGTTAATTATTGATCAAACAATAAAAGTAGATTCCTTAGGAATCTAATTTTTCTTTCTTTTTACTATCCTCGCTCTTATATAATGTAAGTTTTGGGTATAACTCAGTGTGAAAAAATAAACTCCTAGTTTCCATACTCTTGTCCAGTCTCTAAATTTCTCGCTTTAGCTTAACAATTGGCGTTTAAGAGAAAACCAGAGAACAAGGTTTGTTTACTTGTGTTTTCATCTTTTCATCATTTATCATCTATTTTTATTTAATAATTATTTATTCTTTTAAACCCATTATTATCTTTTTATATGCTAGTTTAACTCATTTAGATAAAAACATTCTTATAGATTTTCTTAATGATTGTTTGATCTATAAATTTAACAACATACTTTTCAACTTTCTTCTTAACAAAATCTATTATTAATGCCTATTTGTGCTATTTGTAGATCTATTCATTTATTAATAATACATATGGAAAGAAAAATAAAATTTAGTCAGCAATGCATCAAAAAATTTACCTCAACATATACCTTTCTTATATCTATTAATGCATCTACAAATACTCTCCAGACATTTGAAAATATTATTAATAATCATACAACTTCATATCATCAAGAAAAAGAAGAAATAAAACAACTTTATAAACGTTTTCAAGAACATTATCAAACTCATATATGACTAACTATTGTACCATTTGTAATCATCTACATACTGAGATTATGTATTTTGAAAGTTTAGTATCTCAATATAAAACAGAAAAAGATTATTATGAAGAACGATATAATTATTTACAATTTTTTATTAATAATAATGGATTAATACCTATTAAAGAAAAACTTGATATTGCTACTAATCTCTATAATTCATATAGTCAAATTTTACAAAATACGAATAATCTATTAACTTAACATAAAAGATTTTTTCATTAATATGTCAGAAATAACTACAGATAATATCTTAGATATAGATACTTTAGAATTAACTAAATCTACTAGAATTTTTCATATTAATACGTTATTATCAAATGAAAAACAAAAACAAATTGCCAAAACACAGTTAAATCTTAAAGCTAGACAAGATATTGATCATCATCTCATTAAAAATATTATTTATTATGGAAAACTAATTCATGAAACACCTATCAGAATAGACCAATGTAATGGATATATCCGCATAAATCTAATAGATCAAGAACAATTTTATAAACATTTTTAAAAAATTCCAAACGAAAAACAACATAAAATAGGATATATGCATCTATCTACTATTCTAATTTTATCAAAAATCTACTTTCCAAGAAGGAATAGACTCTCCAATACGAATGGCTATCATAGACGAACGCACGAATAATTTAAACAATCAAGTGATAGGAATAATGAATGGAAATTTAGCTTATGGAAAAATAAAATTTAATACTCGTTTAAGGTTAGGAATCCTTTTATAATCACATAATTTAGATGAAACTATTACTATTGTTTATAAATTCTATAGAGAAAATTTAATGACTATAGGACAATACCCTTTTTCAATTACTTATCAGATTAGTTATGTTTTAACTAATTCACATCATAGTATTGAATTTAAAAATACAGATAAAATTTACATTGACCAATTATTTAATGATGTAGCAAAAGTAGGTACTAATTTAAGAACTAATTTACGAGAAATACCAGAAATAGAAAATCATTGGTAATGTTTTTATGGTGGACAAGTAAAGGTTGATAATGGTTTTATATTTTCATGTAATCTTAATTACCAATATCCTGATTTTGAATCTAGTATAGTGAACTAATGGTGCCCTTTTAATCGACTAATAATATAATCTTTTCGAGGTAATTTATATGCATCTCTTATAATAGCTTTATTTAATTCTTTATAGTTAATTACCGTTCTTCTTTACCACGTTTTTGTTCAGAATGGTTATTTACATAAAAGGTTGGGACTGAATGTTTACTTGTGCTAGGTGAGATTAATTGTTTTTGTAATAATTCGGAACATTCAATAATAAATTTTTGTATATCTTGTTGTGTAGATGGTATGTTATTTTTAATATTAATTTCCTTTGTAGGATCTTTTAATTTTATTTCAATTAATTGGTTATTAATATTTTTTATAAGATCAAGTGGATTTTCACTACATACTTTTTCTATTAAGGTTTCTATTTCATTCTGTAGAGTTAAATTATTAAGAAGATAAAATTGACATTGATTCAATTTTTCGGTTACAAGTTGTAAAGTTTTATAATAAGTTGTATGATATATAGGAATTTTAAGAATGATAAGTTTTTTATTTAAAGAATTTATTATTGGTGTTTTTAAAGTTATGTAATATAAATATTGACAAAAGGGATTGTATAATTTATGAAAATTGTTTCCTAAAATCAATGGTAATCTTGATTCTTGTTGATATATTGATGGTATTATAAAAATATAATTTTCAATGATAATATTGTTATAATAACTAACATACCAAATAGATTTAATGCTTCCATCCGCCATTCTTATTTGTAGAGGTTTGTTTAATTTTTTTTCCAATTGTTTAATAATGTTTTAAAGGCTATACCAATAGTAGCACCGGTATCTATATAAGCATTAACTTTTTTATTCTGAATAATTACTTGAATAAATGTTGTATTCAAATTCAGTTGTTGATTCTGAAGTTTGGAGGTCATATTGATATAATGAAGAAATTGTTAACTCTGTTTCATATTTTGATTCTATAGGTTCTAAATTATATTTTAATATTGAATTTAAAATATTAATTTTTTCCCTATATTTATTTTGGTGTCTTTTTGGACAACTGTTTGCATAATGACCTTCTTCTTTACATAACCAACATTTACATTTTGTCTTATTTTGAGGACAATATTTCTTTTTTGGTTTATACTGTCTATAAGCTTTTCTTCTAAAAAACTTTTTATATGATTTTGGGGTATTTTCACCATTTATATTTATTATATTTTTGTCGTTTTCTTTGTTTTTGATAGGTAGGAAATTCACATCCATATTGTTGAGGAACTTTAGAATGTTTAGAACAGGATAATTGGATATCTTTATGTCTTAAATTTTTTATGTAATTTTGCTTCTAGACATTGTTGTGATAATACTTCATTTGTTATTGAAATAGCTCCACCTAAATTATAAGCTATGAAATTAGCATTTTGTTTTATTAAAAATAATTCTTTTACTGTTTTATTTATTGGATAAGGTAATTTTTAGATAAATATTTGTATATACATTTCTTGTTCTGTATGAGTTAATTTATAATAATATTTTTTGAAAATGATGAAAAGATAAAAACACAAGTAAACATACCTTGTTGTCTCGTTTTCTCTTAAACGCCAATTCTTAAGCTAAAGCGAGAAGTTTAGAGACTGGACAATAGTATGGAAACTATGAGTTTATTTTTTCACATTGAGTTATACCCAAAACTTACATTATATAAGAACGAGGATAGCAAAAAGAAAGAAAAAGTAGATTCCCAAGGAATCTACTTTTATTGTTTGGTCAATAATTAAATAAAGCTACTATAGGAGATGCATATAAATTACCTCGAAAAGATTATATTATTAGTCGATTAAAAGGACACCATTGGTTCACTACATTAGATGCAAAATCAGGATATTGACAATTAAGATTACACGAAAATATAAAACCATTAACAGCCTTTACTTGTCCACCACAAAAACATTACCAATGATATTTTATTTCTGGTATTTCTCGTAAATTAGTTCTTAAATTAGTACCTACTTTTGCTACATCATTAAATAATTGGTCAATGTAAATTTTATCTGTATTTTTAAATTCAATACTATGATGTGAATTAGTTAAAGCGTAACTAATCTGATAAGTAATTGAAAAAGGGTATTGTCCTATAGTCATTAAATTTTATCTATATAATTTATAAGCAATAGTAATAGTTTCATCTAAATTATGTGATTGTGGATTCCTAACTTTAAACGAGTATTTGATGTTCTTACATGAGTTTTGGTTAGCTATTTGGTTTGAGAACTCTAGCCTATTCCATTTTAGCATGTTTTATGCTACACAGCACATTGTACCTGTCCCTGCCACTGAACATGAGGTAATATTAGAAAGCAATGTTGTGCGTTGGCTTTAATTTTGTCAGATGTTCAATGTCAATTTTGGAATGCTTCTGGTCTTGTCAGATTGAAGCTGAAGTGGCTGCTGTCAAAGCTGTTGCAGATTGCCTCTGCCCCTTAAAAATAGTATTGGATGGAGTAATTTTGACTTCAACTGGTGTTCTTCTGGGATGCTGGCAGGTTCATTACATTGACTTCTTTTTTCTCGTTGCTTTTGCTCAATAAATTGTGCCATTTTGACCTCGCGTATATTCTGATGCCATGTTTTGTAGTAAAACATTATATCTTGAGTGTTAAAAAAATTGTTAGCTCACGTAATTAAGAATCATCATGGAAGCAGCTTTGGTTTGACCTGGTCCTGTGTTTTTCTTGTAAACTTAATGGTCTGAATGAACTCTGACCCTGTTGCTACTTTTAGTAGTTTCTTTGATCAATCAAACAGCACTCGAATTGAAACACCACTCTGATTGCTAGTTCATGTCTGTTAGAAATTCTTTCCCTTTTCGCTAACTCCATAGTTAATGATTATATTATCATGTACTCATCAGATGGATCAATAAGGTAGGTAACTGCAACTTAATCATTACTATTTGCATGAGAAGTTCTTTGTTTGGCATTTTAGTTTGCACCTATTAACAAAATGATAGACAATAGTCACTCTTGAAGCTTGAAAGACTATTACGACGCTTTGTTTGCTTTATTAGGTTATCTCTGGAACAGATCCCATATCCATCCGTGCTAAATTGAGAGCTGCACTTCCATGTGGCCCAGAAAAGCAGCTTGTAAGACTCATTTGAACTTCTTTTCTTGTGCTGTACTGCTAATAAGAGTTGGTATAAAATTCACTTTCTAATACTATTGCCAACATTGTGATTGCTTAGGGTTGAAAAGGACCTGCTAGGAGTCGGGGTATACGTTAAAGTAATTGGAAAATTGTCAGGATCTTAGGGGAAGAGAGAGAGGTTTATTCTAGAAGAAAGAAGAGGGGCAGGAGGGCAGGTAGTTATGCTGAGGTGGCAAAGTAGTTAGGGGACCGAATGTACCTGGGGAGGGAATATTATGTACTAGGGTGAGAGAAGAGGGGGGAGGCAGAAGAAAATAGTAAGATTGTAGGCAGTGAGAATCGAGAATTCTCCTTAAGGAGTTGCTATAGCTCTGGAACAGATAGTGGTCTTAGGATTACATCTTAAAACACTGATTATACTCAATAATATACTCACCTCTAGTATTCTAAACTAGAGGTTCCTAACATTGGTCCCACCTGCCGGATACGAAGAGATGGGAGGATTAGCTTTCGGAGGAGAATTCAGAGTAGCATACCTTGATGCCACCGAAGATGTCGGACAGAGTTGAGCTATTGGAATCTCGTATGGCTAGTCTGGAAGCTGGGATAGAAGATATGCAAGCATCCTTGCGAATGGCCATGATGGAGATGCAGCGAAACTTGCTGCTGGAGATGAGTAAGGTGATGGGCAAAAGGACGGAGGAGGGACAGGGGAGTGGTGAGGCCTCAGGGAGGGGGGAGGCGATGGCTGGTGAAAGGCGACAACCAACTCCGATGGAGCATTCCTTTGACACTATGGAGGAGTATCGGATGTCGGTCCGCAAGGTGGACTTGCCCATGTTCAATGGATCAGATCTGGTAGGGTGGATCACTAGGGCGGAAGTTTATTTCGAGGTTCATGGCACTTCGGAAGAGGTGAAGATCAAACTGGCTTTATTAAGCATAGAAGGACCGACCATTCACTGGTTCAATCTCCTCCGAGAGACGGCAGTGGAGCTAACATGGGGAAGGTTGAAACAGGCCTTAATCGACAGATATGGAGGAAGGAGGTTTGAGAACCCATTTGAAGAGCCCTCGGATTTACACCAAACAGATTCGGTGGAGGAGTACATAGAAGCCTTTGAATTCGTTTCATCGCAGGTGGGTCGACTACCGGAGGAGCAATATATGGGGTATTTCATGAGTGGGTTGAGGCCAGATATACGTCGACGGGTACGGACGTTTGGGCCAGTGAATCGATATCAGTTGATGAAAATAGCTAGGGCAGTGGAGGAAGAGGTTAGCGGCGACGGAGGAGGGACCGAACATTTCAGTTCTCGACTGCATGCCTGGACACCATAGTAAGGGGGTCCTTTTAGGGGAAGCTCGCGGGTCAGCCCGAACCACAAGGAAATGGAGCACCCACACCCGATGGGTCAAGGGAAAACGGCAGGCGGGTTTGGATCTGGGAGAACCTGGGAGACATACGGGTCTCAGACCGATACCCATGCGCAGACCCGAGGAGGAGCTTCCAACCTCGCGACTCCAACCCGACGGCCGAACGGTGACAGAAGGGCTTCGAATGAGCAAAATCGGGGGCTGCGCCATCTGTCCTACCATGAGTTAATGGATCGCAAGGCTAAAGGCTTATTTTTCCGATGTGGAGAGAGGTTTCATCCTCTTCATCAATGTCATGAAAAGCAATTACGGCTACTGATCTTGGACGATAACGAGACTTTGGATGAGAATGGGGAAATAATTGCATTGGAAGTAGAAACTGAGGAGGAGAATGATATAGCTCTAGAATGCCGAACCATGGAAGTATTGGGAGTGAATGGAGCACCTTTACAGGAGAATAAACCCATGCATTTAGCAGGAAATTTACAGGGGGTTCCGGTTGTAATTCTAGTAGACAATGGAGCTAGCCATAACTTCATTTCTCCTGGGTTGGTTAGTAGGTTGGGGCTGACAGTGGAGATAAGTAAAGCACTAAGCATCAGAATGGGAGATGGCCATAGGGTGACTACTAAAGGGCAGTGTTTGAAAATTCCTATTCGGTTGGGAAAAATGGATTGGAAGATTGAGGCTCATGTCCTAGATTTAGAGGGAATGGATATGATCTTAGGGGTTGTTTGGTTACAAACATTAGGAAGGGTCATGGTGGATTGGAAGAAGATGTGCATGCAATTCGAACATGAGGGACAAAAGGTCCAACTTGGGAGAGAATAGGAATCACGAAGATGGAGATATGTCAGAAAAGATGTGTAAATTGAAATTCAAGTAATAAAATTCACAATTAAAATTAGAAAAATAAAGATTCAAAATGTTGAAATGAACAAGAACTAGTTTTCTTTCCCAGCTCCATTATGGCTTAGGTTAGACCATTTTCCATCTCATAGAAGTAAAAACAAAGTTTCGTGTTCTGGATCAACATCAATTTCGAAGGTGGTTTGTTTTGGAACCTAACATATACTTTTATGGAAATGAGAAATATGTAACGAAGTCCCATTTTGATGCAAGAAAAGGTTTATGAATTGAAGTTCTTGTATATGTTGGTATACCGGGTCACATTTTTCTATCCTTCAAAATTTTAACTTATTTGATGCAGGAGCAATCAGATGAGCTCCAATTTTTTCAGGAGCTAGTTGCCCGCCTGAACAAAAAAATCCTTGGGTTTGAGGTAGGCGTTTGATACATTAGAAAAATACAATAAAAACCATAAACAAGTTGCTATTATATTATAGATGATTGACTTTGGCTTATTGGTGTGGTTCAGGTAGTTGTTTCTGAACTCTGGTATGTGGAGGAGTAGGATGTTTTGGCCCTTGCATTGGATGGAAGAATGAAGGTCCGCAGGTTTCAACTTGGTTGCAACACAAGCTAAGATCCAGGCAAATGTAGAACTATAACCATTGTTAGTTATTACCAAGACAAAAATGGCTTCAGAGGTTGTCTTACATGTAATTACATCTTCTGTAAGGATTGCAATATTGCAATACTCCCTGTATCAATATCACAGATGATACCTCCAAACACTAGCTGCATTGAAGCCACTTGATTAGGTTTGCTCAATAGTTTTGTAATCTGCTCAGTCCCAATCTGCTTGAGAGTTTTTCTTGGTTTACCTGTGATGGTGCCAGCTGTCCATCCCTATAAAAAGACATCCAAAGTTCAGCATAGTTAGATAGTATATTGCCTAAAGTTGATAACCATTGAACCCCTAGCACCATGTCACAACTAGGCAATATGAGCACCAATATATCAGCATGGAATTTAACCCCTTGTACTGACCACTTTAACCCTTTACAGATAGCTCTACACTCCATGACACCTCCATTAGCTACTTCCACTGTTAGAGGTTTAATGGCAGTCAATTCATACCCCAAATTCTCCATAATTCCTTCACTGATGAAATTGTGTGTACTACCAGAATCTATCAACACTTGTATCACCTTCTTGTTCACTAGCCCAGTCACTCTCATTGTGTGAAATCCCACCGACACTTCCAATGCACTTACTGAAATGTGTGGATTAACATCCTCCTGTAGCTCCTCAGAACTGACCTCTTCATCCTCTCCCACCTCCTCAACTTCATCCTCATCAATACAGATTGAAAACACTTGCCTATGGCTGCATTTATGACCTGGTGAGTATTTCTCAGGACACTAGAAACATAACCCTTAAGCTCTCCTTGCATCAAAATCCCTGCTCTTGACATTTCTGGTTGTGTATGGTAAATTGTTGGGTTTTTGGTATGTGGATCTGTTGATATTTTTGTTTAGCAGTGGGGCTGGATTGGTAATGATTGTGTTAGGTTTCTGGTTATGGGTAGATGACTGCTAGGATGGATTGAATTTGGAGAACGTGGTAGGTTTAATGTAAGTTTAGGAAGTTGTTTTTGGTGAGGGACTTCGGGTTGTAGTATAGAGATCTGGTTCATTTTGAAGCCTAGCCAAATCATAAGCATCCCTTAGATCTTTTGGCCTAAACATCTTCACCAGCTTTTTGACATCATGCCTCAGTCCACCTACAAAGGACACCAAGGCGTGTTTTTCATCCATTCCCGATCTATTCCACAATGTATCAAACTGACTGATGTAAGATTGTAAATCATCAGTGTGTGACAGTTCCTTAATCTGTTCTAAAGGGTGTTTGGCTCTCCCAAACCTATACCCAATTGCTTCCTCATGCTCATCCCACAATCCAAACCCTACTCCCCTCATGTGGGCTTGATGCCAAGATAAGGCATCATCAGTCAAATAGTAAGCTGCTAGTTTGATTTTATCTGCATCCTCTATTTCTTCTACTTCAAAATACTGTCTACACTTAAATATACATGCATTCACATCACCCACTCCACTAAACTCTGGAAAATATCTTTTAGGTTTTTTGAACTTACAACAATGGTGGTCCATTTCACATTGGTGATGGTTGATGGTTGCTGCTGCAGGCATAGCTGACATATCACTTCCTTCTCCACCTTCTGCAGTTGCCTTGCCCTTGGGAGAGCTAATGTTACCCCGTGACTGCTGCATCTGTTCCAAGACTTTGCTCTGCTGGAGACTGATACTCTCATCAAGCTCTTCAACTCCAACATCTGAGCCTCGTGTTTCTGCTGTGTCTCCTCCAAACGTTGGTTAGTGTCTTGTATCATGGCTGTCATGGATTCCTCCAGGTTCTTGAGGTCATGAGATCTAGTGCTAGTGGCCATTTCCACAGTCCAAGGTTGAGCTGCTCTGATACCAAATGGTGTAGGCAAAGGGTTTAAGTTCTCAAAGTGGGTGCAATTTCGTGTAAGGTACTGGTGTTTATGAATATTTCGAAGAAAGAAGATGACTCACACTACACACACAACACACATCATTTTTGTATAATATTTTCTCTGGCTTCTTCGGTCATTGTTTGTATATTTATATGATAGGTAGTTAGCGAGAATCCAGGAGTTTGTTAGCTCCTGTGGATGCTTCCCACTGTCCCACCGTAACAGCCTGGAATAAGGCTTACCCTATTTATACTGACTTACATAATAATAACGATACTAGACCACAAGCCCAACTCTTACCCAACCCACCTTTTAAACTACTAATAATAACCCAACTCTTTTACAACTAAAAAAGGAACTCACGACTCTCCTTTAGAGTTTTCCCCAATTCCATTCGTCAAGTCCCTAATTCACCAATTCCTCATATCAGTGGTTTGTTTTGGAACTTATTATATACTTTTATGGAAATGAGAAATATGTAACGAAGTCCCATTTTGATGCAAGAAAAGGTTTATGAATTGAAGTTCTTGTACATGTTGGTATACCGGGTCACATTTTTCTATCCTTCAAGATTTTAACTTATTTGATGCAGGAGCAATCAGATGAGCTCCAATGTTTTCAGGAGCTAATTGCCCACCTGAACAAAAAAAACCGTGGGTTTTAGGTAGGCGTTTGATACATGAGAAAAAATACAATAAAAACCAGAAACAAGCTGCTATTATATTATAGATGATTGACTTTGGCTTGTTGGTGTGACTCAGGCAGTTGTTTCTGAACTCTGGTATATGGAGGAGTAGGATGTTTTGGCCCTTGCATTGCATTGGATGGAAGAATGAAGGTCCGCAGGTTTCAACTTGGTTGCAACACAAGCTAAGATCCAGGCAAATGCAGAAATATAACGATTGTTAGTTATTACCAAGACAAAAATGAATTCAGAGGTTGTCTTACATGTAATTACATCTTCTATAAGGATTGCAATATTGCAATACTCCCTGTATCAATATCACAGTTGTTACCTCCAAACACTAGGTCCTAATTTGAGTCTTATATAGATTTCGTAAATACTAAAAAGTTTATACTTCTTGGTTTATAAGAGTTTGAATCGAAAAAGTTATTTATATAGAATACTTAATTTTCCTGAATGTATTTAAGGATGCAAGTGTTTTATCTATTAATAGGATGTGAAGTATGATTTTGGTTTTTGTTCAAGTGTGGAGCATTTGCTAATATTGTTGAACGGCGGGGATGGCACAGGTCACCCACGCCCCTTTGGAAGTATTGAAATCGGACAATCACGCGCGCTCACGACATGTCACCTGTCCCTTTGTGGATCACACGTCACAATATGGATTTAAACTTTGTTATTACGACTACTAACTGCATTTCCTCTCTCAGCCTTAGCCCGTATAATATTTAAAATTGTTTAAAAGAAGAAGGGAAATGCCACTAGTTATTTTTTATGAGTATTATTAGATCCGAAGCAAAATGTGTGATGACGTGGCAGGTCATTTGGCAGGGGACAAGAGAGAAGACAAACCAAAAGACACGCAATGAGCACGTGTCGGGCTCACGCTACCGGGTTCATTGCATCGACAAAGCAGATGGTGGACACGCGCCGTGCACAATAACAAGCACGCGCTGCATCTCTCTTCCAAGTAAAAACAGTGCAATTAACAAAACAACCTCGCTCCTGCATATTCTCTGTCTCAGGTTTCTCCTCCTTTGTTATCTTCCTAACTTGAAAAAAAAAAAAAAAGGAAGAAGAAAGAAACAGTTCGCTGCTCTGAATTTTACCGTACGTAGCTTTTAAGCTCATGATCTTGACTCAAAGAGGTGGGACTTCGTTTTCTTCTTAAAAGTATCTTTTCTTTTTTTAACCTACTGTTGGTTTGTTGTTAATATTGTTGATTATTGTTGGTTTTTTGCTTTTAATCTACCAAAAGTTCTCTCTTTTGATTAGTTGTCTGTTGCTCATATTGGTTTGATTAAAAAAAAAAACCAGCGTTACCACTCATAATCTTTTTTCTTTTTCCATTTGCGTCAGTAGTAAGCAGATTACTGCTTTTGATTGTTTGATGAAATTCAGTAGCTAAAGGAAACCTGAATAAATTTTTTTGGATCATGTTTAGAGTAATTCCTTGTTCGGCGTTTATATTCATTGGGCTAAAGCATGGGCTCGGAGATTACTGCTGGGATGGTTGGTGAGGCGAATGTGACAGTGGAAACCGTTAAGAGGTAATTGCTTTATGGGAGAATTAAGTTATGCTTATTCATCATGGTTTGGTCTGCAATACTTATTTGTTAGGACATTGCACTTCGGACATTCTTTATCCTAGGTCAGCAGTTTTGGGATTTTCTTTGCACATTGTTGTCACATTTGGGTATTAAAAGACCACGATTTTGTATACAAGAAGTGTAACCCCTACTAGATTAAATTTAATCACATTGTTATGAAGATAAGTGGTTTATGACCAATGCTTTTTTCTGTTATTCCACTATCATAAGTTTAAGCTTTGGAGTATGCTCAGCTAAGGAGCTTCACAAAGATTGGAGTTCTTTTCAAGTTTATTTACTTGTAATCAAACAAAGGAGGTTCGCCAAATTTGCTAGTTTTGGAGCTTATGTGACGCAGTTAATTTTGCGTGTTTTTTGTGAAAAATTGGTGATCTTCTCATGGTTTATGTACCTACTTTGATTGTTTTGTTTTTTCTACAGTATCAACAAGCTCTGCTGAACCGTAGTTTGCATTGTGCATGACTGAGTTTATTGAGATGTTTCATCTGAAATAAAATTTCAACTTAAAAAGTGATTTTTTGGTGGATGGAAACAACTTTTTTATTCCAAGTGACTCGAGCTTTTCTATGCCTCAGATGTAATGATAAGAATAAGGTCAAAGTTCCCAAAAGAAAAAACAAGGCTGACAGGGAGAAACTGAAGCGTGAGCAATTAAATGAGCTCTTTCTTGAGCTTGCAAGTGTTCTTGGTAGCTATTCACTATCTTTTCCTGATCTTAGATGCCTCGTGATGTTGAAGATTGGGATGAACTATAATTAACTAAAAAATTTCTTGCGCAGAACTAGCCCAGTCAAATAGTGGAAAGGCCTTCATATTGAATGAAGCAACTCGGATTTTGAAGGACTTGGCTGGACAGATTGATTGCCTTAAGAAGGAGAATATGTCTTTGTTGTCTGAATCTAATTACGTGAGGCTCACATCTATTTCATGTTCTTGCTATTATCTGAATCGCTTTCAATTAAATTAAAACATCGTTACTGATTTAGTATTGGTAGGAAAACTTCCATATAGGCTTGTTTGTTATCTAAGAAGAAGGCTGTTTTGTTTTGATGCATTGATCCCAACAGTAATCAGGTTTTCTCTACGGTTGGCCAGGTAACTATCGAGAAGAATGAGCTGAAGGATGAAAATTCTGCTCTTGAAAGTCAGGTTGGAGAACTGCAGAGTGAGCTGGAAGCAAGACTGGCTCAACCAAAACATGACTTCAACGAACCTCCCGAATTTCAGCAACCGGAATTTACACCACATTTGCCCGCTGAACCATTGAGATCACCTGCTGCTGATGCTATCATGCAACAGGCTCCAGCTGTCTTTGTGGTCCCTTTCCGGCCTGATATGCAGCAAGGTTATCCTGTTAGTTCTTCTCATGTGAGCAAACCACATGCTAGGTATCCTACAGCAGCAGATTCTTGGCCTTCCCAACTTCTTGGAGAACAGTTTACAAATAGTAAAGGAGTACAGTATAGTGGTCACAATGACAGTATTTGTAATACGAGTGAATGATTTGTGTAAATGTTATCATGTCTAGTGATCCATTTTAACATTATCATTAATTGTAGGTGTAATGACAACTTGTTCTTTCCATCGAAAAACCAACAAAATTGGAAACTTAGTAGGATCACAAGTGGGCAGAATTTGTTACTCTTCGCCCGTGTAGTTCTGCAAATAAGTTCTCCCATAGTTGTGGTGTATGCTCATTGATCATAACACACAATTTCAGACATTTATACGGAAACTAGACATGAAATTAATTGATCATAACACACAATTTCAGACATTTATACGGAAACTAGACATGAAATTAATAATTCCCTCTCTATTGCTCGAAAGGGTTCCATTTGATCCTAAAGTTCATTAGCGTATTTCTTCTTTTGATGATTTTAGTGCTTGATAAAAAGAGCTTGAACTTGCAAAAACATCTAAAGTAATTCATTCAAGTACCCATGATCTTATGTCAGGAACATATCATGGATTTAAATACAAAACGGGTCGACTTGTGGTAGGAATAAAGATGAATGTTGTAATTACAGAAATCCCAAGGTGAAGGTGTGCTGATGGCAATTATAAGTTTCTCTTTCTCTTCTTCTTCACACTAAAATCGTTGCATACGCCAATGAGACAATTTTTCGTATACATGGTCCTTCACTTATTGCCTTGGTGTTATATTTGTAAGTTCAAGTTCCTCCAACGTCAAATAAAGTCTCAAATGGAATATGATTTGTGTGCTTAAATCCGAATATGTTTAATTTAAGTCCACAAATTTATTATAGTTCAATCTTGTGATAATTTTTAAATTTTATGGTTTAAAAATTATACAATGTTATATAAAATGAGTTACAACGAAATTTAATATATGTTATATTAAAAATAAAATTCAGAATAATTATGATAATACAAATTAAAATAATTTGTTGCTTAT
>JAOQMQ010000007.1:15841655-15861472 GCA_027563845.1 Erythroxylum subrotundum
GTCACTTTTTAACACAAGCAAACAAACCCCCCAATCTGTACCTATAGAAGGAAATATTAAATAAATTATAAAAACACAAGTTTGGGATGCAATAAAATAATCAAAAGAGTTAATTAATTATTTAATAATTTAGAAGAAAATTGAAATAAGAAGAGTTAAATGGAAATATCATACTATTTTTTTACAACTTAAATACATTGAACCCTGGTACCCTTTTGGCGTGCATGCTTACTGGAGTCAGAGCTTGGCAATTTAGTAAGAGTTTAGATTATCTGTCTAATATTATGGTGTCTTATTGTGTCCAATAAATCTCAGTCATTTATTTATGTGGGTTCTGCGTGGGTCTCACGTAAATCTCGCAAAATAAATAGCTAAGATTCTATGAAACAGAATAAGACAGAGTAATATTGAAAAGAAGATCTGGACTCATTTAGGAAAGGTGCAGTGGTAACGGCTAAGATTCTCATTTAGGAAAGCCATTGTGTGGGCCTCTGTTGGGTGAACGGCTAAGATTCTCAGTCATAAACAATTTAATTTCCTCATCAGAGTGACGCAGTGAGCACCGCGAAGCGGTGGATAATACCACTTGCCTTTTCCAAAGCGAATAGACACCTGTCTAATTCTCACAAACCCACAGGTACTCGGACTTTGAGTAGCAGGGGTGAAGTGGTTACTGGTTAGGTTTTAGAACAAAGAAAGAAGACAAAAGAAAACTTGCAGTGATTGTAATAAGAGAGATGGGATCTGGCACTGGAAACTTCCTCAAGGTGATCCTTAAGAATTTTGATGTTCTTGCTGGGTATGTGTCCTCTTCTTTTCTCGTTATTTCTGTTTTTGAATGGCTTAGTTATTTCTCTTCAGCAATTTAGTTGCAAGAAAAGGGGAGATGAAAAGTGTAAATGTTAGTGTCTTGATAGTTGTTGATTTATGTAATTCGGAATGTTGTTCCTGCATACAAGTCTTGATGGCCACTTACTATATGTTTCTTTAGAAACCAGAAAAGGGATTAACCGGAAGAGGACGATTCTTAGTTTTTGAGATTAGTGGAACACTTAGATTTTTGGTTTTGCTGTTTTGTTATTTCTTCTGTCGTATTTTACAAAGCACATTATTTAGACGATGTTGTGCTTTCATCGCTAATTACCGTTTATTGATTCTCCAGGCCTGTGGTTAGCCTTGTTTATCCTCTGTAAGTGCTCTTCTCACAAAACCGTGACCTCTTCTCCAAAATCACACTTTAATGTTGTTTTTATTTGCGTTCTCTTTTGTTTTTCCACGTATGCTTGTGGGTTTTTGCTATCACGAATTAGTTGAGCCCTTTGTGTGATGTGAATATATATTCTTAATATATGTATACCAATTTGGCTTGTTTTGACAGATATGCCTCAATTAGAGCCATTGAGACTAAGTCACATGTTGATGATCATCAATGGCTTACTTACTGGGTTCTCTACTCCATGATCACACTCTTTGAGCTTACTTTTGCTAAAGTCCTTGAATGGTAAGTTTACTGCACTCTTAGTAATTTACATTAGTTGCATCATTATTGTTAACGCGGAAAACTCTATGTTATGACATTGAAGTAATCTCTGAAATCTGAGTTGAATTTAACAGAATAGCAAATTACCTTTTAACCATGATACATATGTCTGAGACAATATCTTGGATATTTTCCTATAGATTCTTCTGCACATTCACATAGTCATGTGGCATGTACTGTCTTAATACCCTATCAGTTGAGATCTCAAATGATACGGGGAAATTCTATTAATGTAAGTCAAAAAATTAGTTCTCTCACCAAATAATTACAATCACCAGTATTTTAGTGATAGATGTTCATCTATTGTACTTTGGTACTACAAGTTTTCAAAAGGTTGGCTCTAGTTTATCATGATAAATTCTGGGGAAAATGGTAGTTTTAGTGTTGTCATATGAAAATTAGACGCACATTTCTTCATAGCATAAACTTGAATGTGAGATCATGCTAGGTATAGGATCAGAGATACTTTGATAGGTGGTATGCAATGTCTGATTGATTATTACTTATTTATCAACCCTCATATAATGCTTTTTTTTTAATATAAATAACTGAGTAGTTTGTGAATACAGTTAATCCATGTTAATTTTTTTCCTATGATTTCAGGGTTCCAATCTGGTCATATTTAAAGCTTGTTTTAACCTGCTGGTTGGTTATTCCATACTTCAGCGGTGCTGCATATGTTTATGAGCACTTTTTAAGGCCTCTCTTTGTTAACCCACAACAGACTATCAATATCTGGTATGTCCCCAGGAAGAAGGACACCTCGGGCAAGCCCGATGACATTCTAACTGCTGCAGAGAAGTATATTGAAGAAAATGGAACTGAAGCATTTGAAAAGCTGATCAATAGGGTATGTTTTGACCTTGATTTTGGGAGTCCTACTCCTACAAGTGTTGTGCTCCTGAACTAGATTTGCATAGAAATTGGAGATTACTCAGATTGATAGTCGTTAGAACATTCATTGGGGTTATGTAAATTTCGTTTTACACATTGGTTCTACTTCCACCAAATTGAAATGCCTAAAAATTCACCTTTTTGTTCTTCAGGCTGATAAATCAAGGAGTGGTAACACTTACGGAATCTTTGATGACTATAGATATTGAGTCTGGCGCTCGGTTGGCTAGATTTCGCTTTAGTCACCTACTATTGTATTCCTAGTCTTCGGTTTTTGTGAAGTTATTTCAATATCCTCACGTTTCGGCTTGTAATTATTACCGGCTTTACTTTGGTATGGCTTGGATGTTAATGCATCAATCTGTTTGTTGTGTACTTTATTCTTCACATGTTTTCATCATACATTTATATCTCAAGCCTTTGCAGGGAATACAATACTGCCTTAAACAATGTCTGAAGTCTGTAACAGTCTAAGATGTTAAGCCACAAGAAAACTGGCTACAAATCCATGTACGCTAACATGTAATTCACAAATGGGCGACAAAACTCGCAACACAGATCCCACTAAACATTAATGGGAAGTCTTTTTTCCTTGAAAATAAAAAAAATTCATTTATAAAAGGTAAATAGGTACAGAACATCAATAACAAACAAAACAAAGGGAGATTCTAGTTAAACTGAATTTTACAACTCCTCAACTTCAGCTTCTTGTAAGGTGAGCAGAACAAAGAAAAGAGGTAAATGAGTTAAACATGTCTCAGCATTAGAATATCATGGATAATTTTCAGCGTTTCTTGTATAAAGAGGGAGAGAGTTTTCTGCTTAGTTTCGAATCTTTGAGCATTGCGCTCCTTCCATACGCTTTGTACACACAGTTCGATAGTTATAGAATAAACCGATTCCACAGGGGAACGATAATCAGCTAACCATTATATAACATTTGAGAGCGAACAAGTTGGCAATGACCATTGAAATTCCCTTTTAACAACTTCCCAAATTCGATTGGTGATCTCACACGTGAAGAATAAGTGATCATGTGATTCACCCTCTGTTAAACAAAATGGACAATCTCTATCAATAGTTAAATACTTGTGTCTATCAACTATACCGAGGTGGTTTTAGATAGCTAGTCATAGGAAGAAGGAAACCTTTGGAGGAATGTTTTTAATCCAGACAATTCTAGACCAATTCACTGCAAGTTTGCGCAAACGTAACAATTCTCTCATGCTTTTGTTCGACAGCTGATGGGTTAGGCGAGTGTTCCAGAAGAAAGTGTCTCGATCGGACGGGCTTGGATTGTAGTTTGGTTGATACCTTCAGGAAAATTCCTAGTTGTTCCGCTAATGAAAGCTTCCATCTTTGTATTAAGTGAGAAGTGAATAGAAAGTCTTACTTTCGCCGAGGAGTGTATAAGCGCTCCTCTTCCCGACCAATTATCAAACCATAGTGTAATGAGCTTCCCGTTGCTAATAGAACACGACATGTCTACTTCAACTTCTTACCTCATCTTGGAAAGTTGGTTTAAAAAGAAAGAATGTGATGCTTTATTACAGAGCTCCCAGATGCTTTTACCTTTGAGAAAATAAGAGTGAAGTCATCTAATCCATAAGAAATTACGGTCTTCCAAAATACACCAAAATCGCTTCAATAATAGCGTTCGATTGGTGAGTTTTATCGAATATATGTTGAGACCTCCTTCCTTTGGATAGCAAATATCAGCCCATTTCACTTTTGCATGACCTTTAGCTCCATTTGAATAGTTCCATAAGAAGTCCTTGAACAGCCTCTCAATCGTCTTAGCTACACTTTTTGAAAGAAAAATATGAAAGCTCCAATATATATGCAGTGAGTTTAGAACAGATTTTATGAGCTGTAACCTCCCTTCATAGGACAAAAATTTATTCACCCATGAGTCTATCCTTTTTTGTATTTTTTCTAAAAGGAGACTGCATTCCAAGAAAGTTAATCTCTTGGTGGAGATTGGGAGGTCGAGATAGAGTAGAGATGGCTCTTTCTCCATCATTCCCGTTAGAAGAGCAAGCTGTGAGGCCATCGAAGAAGCTCTCTTTGACAGTACAAAGTGACTCTTTTGGAAATTGATGTGTAGACCCGAGATATCCTTGAACGTGTGCAGGGCATGCATAAAGCATTTGATAGATTCTGGTTTGGCGTTACAAAAAAGAAGTAAGTCATCTGCAAATATAAGATTAGTGAGACCAATTTTCTTCCATTTCGAGTGATAATTAAAGACGCTTGATTCCACTTCTTTTTTTATGATTGAGTTCAAAACTTCCATACACATTATAAAAAGGTAGGGGGACATTTTCCTGCTTTGAAAAACTTGGTAGGGCTTCCATTGATGAGGATAGCATAACTCGCCGTAGAGATGCATTCCTTGATCCATCCAATGAACCTGTTTGGAAAACCATACGCTGACAGTAATTTCCATAGAAAGCTCAATCTCACACTGTGATATGTTTTGTGGAAATCAATTTTGATAATGCAATTTGAAGTTGAATTCACTCCAGAATATCCCTTGAAAAGCTCTTGCACTATTAAGAAGTCTCCTATCTTCCTTTGGCTTCTAAAGGCTCCTTGATTGTCACTGATTAGCGGATTTATCACCTTCTTCAATCTAGAAGTTAGGATCTTGGATATAATCTTGTCGAGAAAATTTGTGCAGGCAATGGGACGGAATTTAGAGAAGTTTGAGGGGTTAGCAGTCTTTGGTATCAAGGAAATAAAGGTTTTGTTAATTTCCTTCAGCATAACACCAGTGGAGAAGAATTCTTTCACTGCGTTTTTAACTCCATACCCTATAATGTTCCAAGATTTTTGGAAAAAAATATCCATTAAACCATCTGGACCAGGTGCTTTAGATACATCCATGTTGAAGACTGCTTCCTTAATCTCTTTATCTTCCACTGGTTTGATTCATAATTCACTGTCCACCTGCGTTAATGGTTTCAGTTGGAAAGATTCAAACTCAACATTTGAACCAAATTCAGGATTTCTGGAGCCTAGCAGGTCACCAAAGAAACTAACCGCTTCCTTTTTTAATGTCATCTATATTCTGAATCATTTGACCCCTTTCTGTAGTGATCGAGCTAATTTTATCATGGTTTTTTCGAGCTAGAATATAATTGAAAAATAATTTTGAACTTTTATCTTCTTCTTTCAACCAATGAACTCTAGCTCTTTGTTGTAGCAGAGATTCATGATTCTTAGCGGCAAGCAAAAAAGATGATAAAGCTTGTTTCTCTTTTCCTAATAAAGAAAGATCCGTGGGTGAGAGGCCTAATAATATCTAAATTAGTAATAGATCATCCTTGGTCTTCTTGACATTGGTATCGATTGAGCCTCTTATAAAGTGCAACTGTTAAGTTCTTGTTTAATGGCCTTCAGTTGTTGAATACATTGGAACTGCCTGGTTCCTCTTACTGCACACGCATATCCACTATGACAAGCCTCTTGAAACTTTGGATCAAGAGCTAAATAATTATTAAACCGAAAAGGGTAGAAGTTGGAAATTCTCTGAAATAAATTGTCAACTTTAATGGGCGCATGGTCTGAAAAAAGGAGATCCTGGAAGTTCACAGTGCTATTGGGAAACTGAATCAACCATTTGTCATTTATCAATGCCTGATCAAGTTTCTTTCGAATACACCATCTTGATGATTGTTTGTTTGACGATGTAAATTTATGCCCTACTAACCAAAGATCAGTCATGCCCAATGACTCCACACATAGCTTAAAAGCTTCAAAGTAGTTACGAAGATTGTGATTTCCTTGAGCCTCCGACCTATAAAGAATGGAATTGAAGTACCCACATATTAGTCATGGTAGGTTGATTCCCCGATGTATATTTTTGAGATCATTCCATAGCATAGCCCTTCACACCATATCCTTGAGCATTCTGTTTCGTCTTTCAGTAATACCATTCATGCTAGGTGAACCTGGCATAATGTATTGCGAGACGATACCGCATTCATTTAGGAATTTAGCAAACGGTCCTAGATGTTGCTCACTTGATCCGTCATATCTGTCGTAGTACTCGCCACCACGATCATATCTGACACTTTTAATCCTTTTGTTGAGTTGGTTCTCAACTTCAACCTTAAAGTTTTTTTAACACATTCAAAGACTGTGATTTTTCATGGTCGTCTATGAACATTATAAAATACGGTTCATCATTCCAAGATGCCGTAGGGAATGACCCACAAATATCCGTATGGATAAGTTCTAAAACGTCTGAAACCTTATTGGCACCCGATCTCCTAACATTTGTTTGTTTCCCCTTAATGCAATTAACACAAGTAGCAAAATTTGTAAAATCAAGGGGCTCAAAAATTCCTTTGGACACAAGTCTCTCAATTCTCCTTTTGGAGATGTAACCTAATCTCTTGTGCTACAAAAAAGCAGAATTCTCCCCGGTTAATTTGCGCTTTAAACTTTATGTATCTAAATGTAAGGCTTCATTAAATGAAGCATTAGTGTCAAACATATATAGATTATCGTAACCTGATAAAGAACCAACACCAACTAAATTTGAATTTTGAAAGAGACTAAATATTCCATTTCCAAATGAATAACAATAACTATATTTGTCCAAAGCAGAAATAGAAATCAAATTCCGTCTAAAAGACGGTACAATGAAAGTCTCAACTAAATCCAAATAAAATTCAGTTCTTAACAATAATTTAAAAGTCCCTATTGCTTAGACTTCTACCGACTTGCCGTCTCCTATATAGATGTATCTTTCACCATCACTTGGTTTTCGGCAACTCAGGCAATCATGCATAGACACATTGATGTGAGTTGTTGCACCAGAATCTAACTGCCATGTGTGTCTAAGTACCGAAGTCAAATTAACCTAAAAACAAACCAAAATAAGAAACATACCTTTCTTTGCATGCCATGCGTGATAATTGACATACTGTTTCTTTACATGATCTTCAGCTCCACAGAAGAAACAACCTTATGGATTTTCTTCCTTATGTTGTTTCTTTTGTGTTACCAAAACTGCAACTTCCTTAATTTTCTTTCTTTTATTCCTTTTGTCCTTAGATGTTGTGGCTAAGTGAGCACTTTCTACCTTATCATGCTTCAACCTTTCCTCTTCTTAGATACAATGTGAGATAAGCTCATTAAGAGACCATGTCTCTTTTTGACAGTTATAGCTCACTTTGAATTGATTGTACTGTGCCGGAAGGGATATCAAAACTAGATGCACTAACAAGTCTTCGGATAATTCCAACTTTGTTGGTTGTTGCATAAAGACAAAAAACTTTTGAAAGCAACCTTTTGAAAAATTCAATCATAATCTAATCTACACAAAGCATTGAACAATTAACAAAAAACATATGCGTAATGTTCCTTGCCTCTGTTTTATCAATCAACGTTAATAAAACAACCATCATAAAGATTAAGGCTTTTGAAAACCTTTCCAACACAGCTTACCGTCATTTGTTTCGGCGGTTTTTCTTTTTATTTTAATACCGTAAGAAAATAAAACCTAATTGTTTTTTAACCAAATCCATATAGAAGTAATTTCAAGATTACGGAAGACAAAGATCAACCATTCATAATGACCCAATTATGAACAAGGTTTTGATACCACTTGTAGGGTTTTAATATCTTTTAAAGACATGATCCGTTCATATCAAATCATCAAGAATCAAATAAAAGCGGAAGCATATCAAAATCTATTGTGAAATTTGCACTAAAGCCTTACGGTTTGTCTTTCAAATTAAAGCGTAACCTTTTTTTAGAGTTTTCCCTAACTATCTGTTTTCTCTCTGATGATGGGTTGTCAGAAAAGAATTAAGCGTACGTTTAATTTAGAGACCATAACTACTTATATTAAGGTAAAATTCTAATTTAATTTCTCTAATTTCTAATTTGGCCTATCATAAAATCAGAAATTATAAACCCGATCTTTACACATGTAAAACATACATTTAAAATAATTGTATAAAATCTAAAATACCATAAACATATTTGACCACTTTAATTAATTGGACTTAACTTTATATGATACCCTTCGTATAGAATTATACACGTATAAGCCCACGTCTTTGATTAAAAATCTTTACAGTTGATAGCGACAAAGCGGGCAAAAGTGGCTAGTACGCAGCCATTGGACGATGCAGTCCTCGTGATAAACATGACTACACGGCATTCGAATTGCTTGTGTTCCCGCTGCAACGTCTTCCAAGCACACTGAACAGTTAGAGCAACCCTCCTCCATCAGAAAAATTCTCTCCAGAGCTTCAATGGCTGATTCAGCTGCAGGCACCTATTTCGCTCCCTCCAGCGCTGACTCTCTCAAAGCCCTGGCCATTCCAGCATCATTGTATTCACCGTAATAATTAAATTCTTCAATACGAGCTATTCCTATTTGAATATGAATGCATCTCTTAACACCACTGCCACCGCTGTCAGTACTCGTTGCCTTCCTCAAAGTCTGTGCAATCGCTTCTTCGACCGCTTGATAGGGGGTCTCGGGGATTCCCCATTCTCTCAACTGTTTGACTACCAACTCAGGGAGAGGATCGCCAACGCGATACGCGATGTCTTTGCTACCAACAAACGTGGCTCTCGTCGGCAACCGGATTCGTCTCCCTGACTGTTGTATTATGAAGTTCCAAACTGCATTAGCGAGTGTGAAATGCAATCCAACCATCGCATGCCCACTTGGGTCAAGGTCGCTTTGTTGGACCTGAGGATGTAAAAACTTCTTGTTCAGTGCTCTAATCACGAACTTGTAGTGAAGGTTGTGGGTAGACATTGTTGATGAAACAGGGAAACTTGGCGAGGTGAGTAAGGAATACCAATTAGAATGATGGGAGTCGCAAGATTGTGGTGCTGTTTATATTTATACATATGGGTTAGCCGTGGGTGGTTATTGGGAAATCCTCGTACAATGCCAATTCAGGCTTATGATTTTTCAGGTGGAATCCTTTTCCAACCACGAAGATGTTTGTTCAGAAAGACAGCACTGCAGAGTCCAGAGGACTCTGTTTCCAGTATTATTTTATGCTCAATTAATAGATTACCTTTTAAAGGTCTTAAGAAATTTTAAGTTTATATATAAATCGTGTTATTGAATATAAAAGTCAATGAGAATTCCATCATTACCTCTGTTAACTATAAATATAATCTAACTATATTTTGGATTACCTAATGCATAATTAAACTTATAGTAGGATGATCTCTAATACAAAAGTTTACTCAACTGGGACGACCATTGAAATAAAAAAAAGGTTTCCATGTCAAATATGAAAAAGAGGCAACAGTTGTTCCTCACGTTAATAAATTGTTAATATTTCCAACAACTTATTTAGCAGCACCACAAGAAAAGAAACTTACAAGCTAGTGCATGTAAAGAGTAAGGCAAGTTGCATAACAACCAACATTTCTTCATCAAAACCACCAACATGGCAATAAACTTGTCCAACACCTGCCCTATACCCTCCTGTTTCTTTCAGGCAAAACTTATGCACCAGTAGTCAGAAACTAATCCCCATCGGTGTAAGCTGCACCCATAGCCTTCGCCAAGTATTCCTGCGCTTCTTCAAGCGCAGATACGTTGGCGTCGGCAGCATATAATATCTTCTTGATTGCATTTGCCACCTGCAAACATTCGCCCAAAGAACAGATATTGTTTTGTTCATATACATTTCATAACAAATATATTCCTTCAGCTACTTACAGGGAGGTCCTCCAATTCAGGAGTCTGACAAAGTATTTCCACATCTCGCAACTTGGCAAAGTAAAAGTCTCTTTCTTTTTCCAAGAGGTCAACAGAGAGCTTGAGATCTGTAACCTGCATTCATATAACAAACTTTAGCACTTGCAGAATAATGTTCTTTTACAATTATATCTATAGGACATACACAAGAAAAACCAATACAGATACTGTGTGTTCAAAGCGAAATAACTGTGGAGACCTTTCAGGAGAAAAACATGCATCTACAGCAATACAAATACTGTGAAGAATACAGGAATCTATTAAATAAGTGAAATGCATTGGCCAGTAGGCAATCCCTCGGATATTGATCTGATTTTCACAACCATTGAAAATTGAGAAAGTGGTCTGCACAGGCAGTATGATGGAAGGATACGGAAACAAACAGATTTGGTTCAGTACCTCCTTGGACAAAGCTTCGATATCCACTGATGAATCAGCCCCACCTACTCCAGTGCATCCTTTCCCTTGTTTTGGACCTATAAGGATCCATCAAATCGAAAGGAGCAAGTTTAAGAGCGAGCAGAAGAAAATTCAAGCATGAACAAGAAAATGCCTACTGACCAGATGATTTATACAGGCCAACCGAGTCACTACCAGCAGAGTTATGGATATTGTTTGCTTGCAATGACTTTGAGGTCTTTAGAGAACCTCTATAACTACGGTCTTTTCCTCCCTTACCTCTTCTTTCCACAGGATTATAATTCCTAATTCAAATAATCAATGCGTTTGTGAAAAATGTTAAACAAAAGGGCAACCATATCAAACAGAAACATAAAGTGGAAAATAACAGTAGAGACAGTATAATACTCATTCATGACGCCACCATTTACAGAATCACAGTATCGCTTAAGCCATTGTAAGAACTCCAAGTTGTCCAAAGGCCGACCTTTAACAAGTCTGTTGACTTCAACATGCTGCCACATAACCATGGGCCGTGATGTGAATGCAGATAAAACATTGAATTGCAAAAAATATAGAACAGAAAAACAGCTCCCTATAATTTTGGGAACCTTAAAGAGTCTTAGCTAAGCGATACTCAGTTGTTCCAATGAACAATCATTTTTTGTTTCACCCACAATCACATGACGAATATATTTAACATAGGGAAAAAAAGATGACATTTGATAAATAATACCAGACTAGGAGGATCATATTTTGATTCCAGGCTGTAGAATATATCCAAAAAAAGAAAATAAAGCCTTCACACCGAATTTGGGCAAACAATCACTAGCTCAGGCAAATTTCAAAAAAAATCACTAGCTCAGGTCTCTGGATGTCAAGTTACAAAGGCTGGCAATAAATTGAAAAGACTAAATGCAAAATGTAAGATAAAGAAAGCAAAATGTAAGATAAAGAGGTATTAGATGGGGCAAATCATATTCAAAATGCAGCAAAGGATGGAGATTACACTATCCTGGGATATATGTCAGAAAGTTCGTGTCGATAATCCATCCAGGAGTCCAAGTTTCAAACAAATATGGAGATGCAGGAATACCCCATCATTAAATTCATTAATCATGCACTATGAGACATACTCAAGTTACAATATGAAATACCTTTTCAATTTTCAACTTGTTAAAGACGTCCTGCAGAATCTTATAATTTTGGATCATATCATACTCAGTCTTTGCATCAAAATTAACCTACAATAGATTGAACTGAAATGTGAGGAAAGTCATTAAAAATCATATAGTTGAGAGAACAATGAACTTGATTTGAATAGAGAAAAATGTGGCAAAATTTTGCAACCTTATGCATGGGAACAACTCCTGGATAGGTCATATCCATCATCTGGCATTGCACAGCACCTGATGCAGCCTAGTATAGTAATTGAAAAGGCAAACATCAAAGAGAGAATTATACGCTGAAATATGAAAATTCTAAGCATAATTAGATGCTAAGTCAATTCTCAGATACGGAGAACACTCTTATACTTCCAACTATGTTTCTTTATTCTATAAATCTAACATATTTATGACACCACTAACACAGTTGATGTTCTAAAAATGCTTATGCAAATTCTAATCATATGTATACTAACCATAACGCTAACTTGTGACAAGCATTATGCTTAATAGTATCAGCTTATTAGCACGCTGGTTAATTTGCATGACGAATTGGTTGCTGTAAGAAAATCTGAGATATTTTCTACAGCGTTTTACTAGAAACGAGGTCACTGAAGAAACTCAGTTTAGGATCAAAACTAATAAGCAAAAGCATCAAGCAGAATGGAGGCTGAAATTTGCAACAGAAAACCAAGACCATGTACTGCTAAAATTAAATTAAATCTATCCCGTTCACTAGGTACCTTAACCAACCTAAATTTTCCATCAAGCAGACCCATTTCAACCAAGAGCTATGTAGATGATAGATTTAAAAAAAAAACAATATATTTCCAAAGTGTGGATATTGATTTATTTCCCATAATCTGACCGTCAAAGCAGTACCCTGTAAGCTTTTGATGTCCACGTACAGCAAGCTTTTGTTTAGAGAAAGAGAAAAGATCAAAAACGTTTTAAATAAAACAAACCAATTTGGATAAAACAGGTAATCTAAATGAAATTAGAACGACGTAGATAGCTTTAGGAATCCATTTCGTTCGTGGAACAAAATGTAAACGTAGATAAAAAGCAATTTCAAGAGCTGGGTAACGCCTAAAAACGAAAACCCACTACCAATTAAGTTGAAATAACTTATAAACCGAGAAAAGCCATGAAGGGGATTCATCAAACCAGACAAAAACCAAACTTAAACCGGCCGCTGATACTCAGTGACCTTAAGACTCGATTCAACATAATAAGAATTGAAAACAAAAACATGGGAAATGAACAAAAGAAAGTTAAAGAACACCTCTTCAATACGAGAGAGGCTGAGTTGAAGCCTGTTGTTGATCCAAGTTAAAATCTCATTCCTTCCAACAAAGTACGCACTGTCCATCATCCCAATATTTGACGCCATCTCCTATTTCCTTGGCTCTCTTCACAGTCACACCCCCAAAAAGCAACCCAAAAAAAAAAAACGAAACCCAGAATGGCCAGACCAAAAAACACCCAAAAGGAACACGATTGAGACAGAGAAGACAATAAGATGAGAATGTAGGTAATTTTGAAGATTAAACCGCGAAAAGAGGAGCGTGGTTTATAGATATTTAGAAAGAGAGAAAAGGGTATGAAATTAGAGGAGAGTGTGAAACTGAAAGTACAGAAATTAATGGCGACAGAAAGAAACGATAGAGAAACCGAAAGAAATGAAAAAGGGATAAATGGAGCGAACCAAGTGATGAAATATAAAGGAAAGGGTGGGTTGGATTCGCCGGAGTTTGGCAGAGGATCTTTTGATTTTCAAATTTACTTTAACGTAAAGTTTATATCAACAATTGGCATTAACATAAATAAATAACAAGAGATCTCATGGGATTGCAGAAAGAGACCAGTTTTTAGTAACATAAATGACATATTTAGTATGAGCTTAAATGGGATTATTTGCAGTGTGATGCTATGCTGCCATTTGTTTTCTTAGGTGGTATTTTCTTAAGGTTGTAAAAGAAAAGGACAAGGGGACCAGAAATGGCAAGTGGGGTTTAATTTTAAGGATTCCTTTTCTCGAATGAGAATCATATTTTGGAATTTGGATAAATGTATGCCCAACCTGCTTTGGTACTGGTAGGAATCAATTCACATGCTCCATTTTGTGTGTTATTTTGTGATTCTCTTCTTCCGTTTAATGAATGAATGAATAGACGGAGAGATAAAAAAGGATTAGCTTACGAAAATAGAACAACCATCCTACCCTCAAATCCTTTGGCCCAAGTAGTCTGGCCCTATTCTGTGCCAGAGCATCGCAGCCATTCATTGCGATACTCTGGCATAGGATAGATCAGCTCCCCAACCATCCTATGCTAGCTTTGATGTGTGTTTTTGTTTAGTCGGCAGCAGCCTTTTTGATTTATTTCATTTGTATATATAAATTATAAATAACTTTTTATAATAAATTATCCATTTAATATGATTTATTTCGTTCTTATGAACAAAAAAACAGTATAATAAACAAAATACAAGAAATTTTATTCTAACATTAAATTACATAAAAAATAACAAATGAATCAACCCACTAAAGGAAAGTGTATAGTAAAAGGTTTAAAGCCTTCTAAGACATGCATATACGTTCAGTTGATGGTTTTCTATTAAACTTGAGCACAAGACAGGTCCGACTGAGCCATCCCCTTTTGTCAAATAAATTGCAACAGCTACATATTATATATACTATACGTACATAGTTTCTTAGAATCTGCTATTTGAGATAACATTGGAACTACTAATACAAGGGCAATGAGGTAGAAGGTATTATCACTTTTAGGTCTTTCGCAATAGGAAGTGACGTAGTTTCTTAAATATCAATTTCAGGCTACATCAAAGTAGCCTCCCACGGTTGCTTTTAGAGATGAATATGCTTTTAGTAATCTTTTAATCCACCAAACAGATTTACGTGTTCGAAAACAACGAGGACGATGTGATCCTTGATTGGATTAAGGTACTAAAGTTAGTTATGCCCTCATTTCAGGATGAATTATCCATAAAATAATATGTTTATACTAAATTTTCATTATGATATTCACATTAGTAATATGTTATGTAATCATATTTTAATTCCTTTAAAATTATGCAGTAGAACTTCTATAAATTAATAATGTTAAGACCATAGAAAATTTATTATTTAAAAGGTATTAATTAATATCTTTTAAATAATTATGTTTAAATTTAATATCAAAATAAGTTGATAAATATTTAACAACGTATTATGTTTAAATTTTTAATTTCATAAATTATTTTAATAATTCTAATATAATAAAACAATAATAATTTTTATGGATAGGAACTGTAGAAATGCCAGGCGGCAAAAGTTATAGGCTGTAGATTGCAACTTTGTACCATTTAATGTCTCCGTAATGTTGCGGTTGTCATGTCTTCTATTGAGGAGGACAGACGCGACGAGGCATATCCTCCAAAAATGCACTCGGAAAATTACCCTCTTTTGCTTTTTTTTTTTTTTTTTTTGATAATTCTGGTTTCGGGCTTTGTCGAACTATCCTAGAACTTATGAACTACCCACTCAAATTTATAAATAGGTAAATTCGAGTTTTGATCCTAAACAGTATCTCTAAAAAATGGGTCACCACTTAAAAGATTACATCACCTTACAAAAAGAGTTGCTCCTCTTAGAGCTTGAACTCACAACCTTATACAATCCTCTCTCTTTTTCTACCGCTAAGCTAGCCCCGCGAGAGGCAAAAAAATTACCGACATTGTGTATGTTGGTAAAGTCAAAATCGTGTCATACTTTGCAGAAAATATTACATAGAATCTGATTGCCAGGAAAGGAAATGCCTACCTAACCTAAACTCCACAAACGAGAAGAGATTTATTATATTGACTTATGACTACTTGCTTCGAGTGTGATTACCTTCAATTTAATCCAGACAATATGAAGAATGAGTTGCAAAATTTAGAAGCTGGTGAATCGAATCCTCTTTTTAAGCTTTAAGCCCTGGAACTTAGTAGCATGGATGTACCAATGCCATTCCAAGCGAAGGATGATTGCTCGTGTAAAGTCTGCTATCAATTATTGGGGTTAAGAGTAGTGGTTGGGAGAATAATATGCTCCTATTGTTTCTTCTCTCCAAGTCTTTACGCACATGTTGAGACCCAAGGGCGAAAAATGGTACAATAATCTCTAGGATTGCATTGGTTCACAATATCTGATACCGAACCACATTGTGAAAATTGAAAAAAGACAATATCTGTCTCTAACCTAACCCTAATGTAGCCACCCCTCCCCCCTTCCCCTCTCTTCAACTCACTCTCAGAACAACCTTCCTTCCATCTCCGTTGTCGTGTTTGCTACGTCACGTTGTTGCCTCGACCATCGCTAGCTCACCGAGATTTGTCCTCCCTCCATCGGTAGCTCCTGAAGATTTCCTGTTGTCTCCAGCTCCAGCCTATAAGCCTCCAACTTTGTCTTCGTCGCCAGCTCTAGCCATGTTGTCACACGGTCCAACTCCGCCACCGCTAGCTCCGTCGCCAGCTCCAAGATTCGTCGCTAGCTCCATCACGTGAGTTGTTTTCTGTACAAAATTATAGATGCAATCAGTAATTTTATGAAGTTGGGAATTATATGATTGGCCAATGTTTGTGGAATTTGAAAAATTATGAACTTTGGAATTACATTATGAATTCATTATTTGTTTGAATTTTAAAATTCATTCATGTTCAAATTCATGTTGTAAAAATCTTAATTATTTGAGTCTTTTAGGAATGCCATATGGATTAAAAAATAATTTACAAACTCATTGCTTTATATCATGTAATTGGTGGTCTCATATATATAATATTTACAAATTCATGGAATACTTCACTTACTATATTTAATTGTCCAAATTTTGGAAAATAGTGGTGGAGTTGTTGCCTTTACTCCAAATTAAATCATAAATTCTTGCAATAAAGTCAATCCACGAATAATTCTATTTTGTTAATCGTTACAAAAGAAAATATTCAATAAAATGGGGGAAGGAATTCTAATAATATGAAATTTAGTGATAAAATAAAATAAGAATTATTAATAAAATGAACCTTGGTTTACGATTGCTTCTATTTTTGGAATATTATTTCATCAATCATATATTCAATGTGGTAATAAATATTTATCATCAGTACAAAAATAATTATTTCATAAATCATATATTTGATATGATATTAAATATTTATCGTTCCTTCCTTAGTTAATTGAAAACTTATAATTTAATTAACTCTTATTATTAAACAACCTTATATATGACCTAAAATTTAATCAAACAATATCTTTAAGAAAAGAAAGACCGTCAAAACAAGATAAAACAACATTTGTGATTGCATTTAATTTAATTGAATGTTTTTCCTAAATGTAATAATTTCTAATGCAGCATATTAAAACTTCTAAGTGTTACAAAAGCTCAAAAAAGCAATCCTATATATGAATTATTGAAATACTTCACATTAAGACCCAATTGCCTTCCATTCTTCAAAGTTCTAAAAAGAATTCACTTCCCACAACCAAGCTAAAGAAAATTAGTTAATAATTGTCATAACTGCTGCTAACACCTAATGAAAAAAGAAACTCTAAAGTCTACTAGGGAGGGGAGAGATGACTTTGTGAGAAGTTGATGTTTTTAGCTAAAACTTTGATGATTTGCTCCTTAATTTTGGCTCTATTTATAACCACTTCAATTCTAAACGAAAATATTTTTGTTGCGATTCCTTGGATCCCACAAATCATAACTTCATTGATTTCTACCAATATTTGGCCAAGATAGGATTTTAAAAACTTTAAACATGTTTTCTCTTGCAAATTAGAAGTTTGAAAATTGCAATTTCTATTAAACATGCCCATGCCTAAGATCATGCTAAAATGTTTTTCTAGATTTCACTTTGATTCCAATAATCTAATCCAAATCTACTAGCAAAGTGTTTGCCAGTCTAAAGCTTTTTTATTCTCCTTTGATTAATGGTGATATTGCTCCTTTTATTTCAAACTTCCAAATTTGAATTAAGGACCAATTCTTTTTCTTATAAAAATATTGAGTTTGAACATATTAAGATAAGATTATGGAGGATTTGTATGATAAAAATTAGGCAAAATTATGACATATCAAATTCTCCGACACCTAATATTTGTTTATCCTAGGTAAACGAAAAATTAACAAAATAAGATAGCCAAATAGTTTTTACCAAACCACTTCTCATGAGATTAAACCATGCATAATCCTTAACACTTAAACTAAAAAAGAGTTAAGCATTGACACACTTAAAAGTTGATCTTTACCATAAAATACGAATAAAGACAATTAATGGCAGTCTCAATTAAAAGCATGCATAAAGCCTTGGTTAATTTCCTTTCGATGTTCCCTCTTTCACATAAGTGTTTAGGCTCAATGTTTACTCTCAAACTCTTGTCACAAAGAATACACTACTATAAACTTTCACGTACATTAAATACCTCTCACCATGAACACATGAAGACATGAATTAAAAAGCCTTTTATTAACTTTTTTGTAATGGAGCTTGTGTTAAGGGTTGGAAAGAGCAAATTATAGGCTAGAAATCGCACAAATTTAATAAGACATTCAAAATGTAGGGACTAAGAATAAAATGTGACCAAGTACTCATTTGTTAATGTAAATATACTATGGTTCCAATTATTCTCTTCTTGATTTTTTTATTAAGAAAATAAACCACAATAGGTAACCATCATATGAAAATAAACGGAATACAAAATGAGTAGCTTAGAAAACAAAATTTAAAGTAAAATTACTCACTTTCCCCAAATAACTTTAAAATACCTTATCAAGATGTGTAGTTAGGTGATAAGATATATGATAGGTTAAGGTTGTGATATGGGTTTAACATACAAAGAAAGGGATTTTAAAATTGGCTCAAAGTGGCTAAACTAGGGACCAATAATTAAAAACTAAACTAATTCGACCGGTTTAACGGTAAAAATCTTGAATTAGTCAATTTTTTGATATGATTTATTTCAATAACCTTGTTTAATTAAAAATCAGTTGATTTATTAATTAATTAATTGATTTTCATAAACTAGCTAGTTTTATAAATTAGAATAAACTAATTGATTTTCATTTAATAATCTTATTCTTCAATTAAACTTTGATTTCTTCGATTAGTAAGGATAGTCTCCTTCTTCAATCTTATTTCAAATTCTTCAATTTTATTAAATCTTTATTATATATTAATTTTAAAACGATCTAATACCAGTTGAATCTTTTTAAACTTAAACTTCTTGTCTTACCAGTTTAATTTTTGGTTTGATTTTTAAAACATTACTAAGGATAATTAAGTAAGGTAGCCTTTAAAGTTAAATGCCTAAAACAAGGAAGGCCATTATCATATTCAATCTCTCATGCAATCATAGCAATTTAAGTTGGTTCAATACAAGTTCTAAAGGTATCCAAATGACAGAGAATCATACACTAAAAAACTAGATAAACATAAGATGTTTCTATCATTTAAGGCTCAAATGTTCACAAGTTTCAAACAAATTCATCTAATCCTCATGCAATACTTCATCAATCAATTAGCCTTCAATTTAGTCAATTTTAGTCTCAATTTGCACACATACAATTCAATTGATTCAAAATAGTTTAGCAAAAATATCTTTGACATTTCTTATTTCATCAATTTCCAAAAGCATAAGATAAAAACAAGAAATTGAAATAATGTGTTCAAACAACCTATAACTAAAAAATGCCATAAAATAGAAAAAAGAGAGATATCCTCGCCCCTACACCTATTTAAAATAATGTCCTTAATGTTTAACATTAAAGCACAAAAACAAGAAGTGCAAAAAGGAAGAAGAAGAAACTACCTTATTTTTCTGTGTTTTGGGCAGTAAGGAAGAACGACAAACTTATGTAGAAGGTGGAAAAACGGGCTCTGGTCTAAGAAGAAAGTCAACAGTTGTTCTCCATTCGATACAATTTGCTCTTAATCATATTTAATCGGGCTATAATAGTTTGTTGAGTTGAGGAAGAGGAAGGGATATGTTCTTATTGGTTGGTAATTGGTCGTTTTGCAGCTGAAG
>JAOQMQ010000007.1:15889961-15905375 GCA_027563845.1 Erythroxylum subrotundum
ATAAAATTAATTATCTTATTATTATTATTATTATTATTATTATTATTATTATTATAAATTATTATTATTATTATTATTATTATTATTATTATTTATTTATTTATTTTTATTAGTGATGAGATAGTCGACGTTTTCTTTGCTTCTTTCGACAAAGAATCAAAGAAATATCTCGTCAATATTTCCTTTTCTTTCAACTAGCTTGTGAATTTCCTAGTATTGCAAAAATAATGACAGAGGGTTCTGAAGTTAACCACCTAAATTGATTTTTTAAAATTAAAATAGAATGTCACCTTACAGTAATCGATTGAAATCCTTAGATGTCAACTTGCATTCTATAATTTACTTCAATAACGTATAAGATTTTTATTCTTAAGTTTGGAAAGTAGGGATTCTTCTTTATTGTGCAACAAATATTACTATATATAAAAAGAATTCCCGTTGCACCATAACTGAAAAAGAATAATGGAAAATAACTAAATTTATGGAGCCTAACCAACAAATATATAATGCTAGTTTCTCAATACAAGGGCAAAGGAACAGGAATGTGGGCAGGAACACAGAAAATTGAAGTGCTTCTTCCGAGAGGGATAGAAATAAAACTACATGTTAAGATCAAGAATCCGCATATAATAAATAGAAAGAAAAAGACATGGGGTTGTGGACCTAACTCCTAGTTCTCTATAAGAGTTCTGAGACACTCAATATCAACGCCAGATATATCCATAGAATCTAGAATTTGAGAAAGTTTTCCACTCAGGTCATCCAACTCTTCATGTAGCTTTCTGATATAGTTGCATGTTTCCTTCAGAATTTTTGATGCTGATACCTGTTACAGTAAAAGCACAAAAGAAACCTTGTCATAATCATAAACGTTTTTTAACTTGCAATGTATAACGTCTCCCAATCTTTTAGGACATTGACTTGATTTGTCTCGCTGAAAACTTGTCTTCTTCCTTCAATTCAAGTTTTCATTAAGTGAGCCATTGTCTACAGTTCTGTGGAATGAACTTGTCCCACTCTGTGACATTAGCATATTTCAAGTATTGAAATATATCTGATAGTTATGCAGTTCAGGAAGTAGTGATTGTCACTCATAGTATGGCTAAACTTTTTCTCCCTATGTTTGCACTTTCAACTGTTTTCCACCGTGCTCTTATAGTAAAGAAAAGCCATGAATAAATTAGAAAGTTTATCAGTCTGGTTTTGTCAATAGAATGCTTTCTTACTGATACTGATTAGTGGAAAGCAAGAGCTGGTGCAGTTGAAACAAATAAGTAGAAAAAATAATGACTAGAAGGAGAAAACAGAGGAAGAATTCTAGCCTATACCCTTGAGGAATTCCTGTGACTGAGCTGAGCTAGCAGAGCTTGTAGTTTAAAAGCGAGATCATTAATCTCATCTTCAGTAAATTTGGAAGTTCTTGGTCTTCTCGTAGACATGGCAAAAGCTCTGTGTTTGTCTGTTCCAACACTGTAAGAGAAACTATCAACTAGCTAGTTGTGGAAAGTTGGATGGAAAGCAGGAAGCATCTTTAAAATAGAGGTTTGGACACCTTGTTTGCTAGACAAAAGTTGTGAAATGGGACATAACTTGGTAAAATAATAATTCATAAGTTACTGTTTATCCCAAATTGAGGCCCACAAAAAATTTACTTGCGAACAAAATTAATCCCAGCATCTACGATAAGTGAAGCACGTTTCCCTCTTTTTATCCCAACTTAGCAATCTAGTTGTAGATGTTTACGTACCAGCAAAGTGATGTTTGTGTCCTTTTGTGTTTGATCAGTATCACCTTTCAGATATAGCCTCTGAAATTGTTTAATGTCTTTGCCTCCTCTTTCCTACGAAAACTTGTTTGGGTTCATTTCATTTTGTGTGTTCCCTTGCCCTGTCTATATATATATTCTAAAGCTCCATCAAAATCCCAGTATTGATCAGATTACTTGTGAAAAATGAAGCAATTTGTTCAAAGTAAGTTGTGCCATATGCGTCTCAATGGCCTTTCTCAATCGAGATTTAACTTTTGGTGGAGTCTATAAGTTTTCTAATGTACAAAAAGATATTGTCTTTAATAAAACAAACACACGCAAGAGGGGGGTGAATTGTGTGTAACTTAAAAAAAATTTGTAAGTTATTTTTAATGCGTATAAAGACAGCAGCCTGTTAAAATTTAAAAACAATAGGAGCTTGTCAGACGATAAAATCCTGTTAAACGACAGGAGCCTACTAAAGGATCAGAACCTGCTAAACGATAGGAACCTGCTAAACGATTAATCATGTTAAAACAATTTAAAATAGAACGTGCCTGTTAAAACTGAAAAGAACCTCTTGCAAGTTAGAAATAGAAGGAGCCTATTATAAAAGTAAAAGAGTCTATTGCAAAAAAGAAAATACAAACAATATACTGCGAAAATTTAAAAGTTAAAAAGAGAGAGGAATGATGCAATCGATTTATACTGGTTCGACTTATAACCCAAGTCTACGTCTAGTCCCTAAATATCCAATTTGAGTGCTTCACTAAAATTTCAAGTAGTAATTTGAAGTCTCCAAACTCATGAGTATATATTTTTCAAGATTTTTCAACCTGTCAAACTAGTAGTATTTAGCTAGCCTCTACAAGCTCTCAACAGAAGACAATGTAATTTGTTCGATATAAGCTTCAATGATTTCTCTCAAAAAGAATTTTCACTTTCTAAAGCACAAAAGATTAGATAATGATATCACTTTCAATATAGATGTATTTCAAGAGTTTAATCTGTTTTTACAAAAGCAGTGACTCTTTTTTAAGTAGGCATTTCTCTCAACTAGTTGTTGTTTCACTTCGATCCTTAGTCAACTAGATGGATTTAAATCTAAATAATTTCGATGTCGTCTTTGCCAAAAATCTTCCAGTAACTACGGGGCTAATATACGACCTTCATAATTAGTAGGATCATTTCGGATAAACCATTTATAATAAGATAAGTTCATAAAGAAGGATTTTGCAAGAAAGGAAACGTATTTCTTATTATTTTATTTCCTTTTAAAAATTAACCCGTTAACAATAAAAGGAAATATCTCCAATGATAATAAGATTCTTCCGAATATTGTGAAATAAATAAGATATTGTGAAATAAATAAGATAAGTTAGGTTTTTGTAAGAAAGGAAACATTTATCCTATAATTTTATTTCCTTTTTAAAATTAGACCGTTAACTGTATAAGGAAATAAATCAAATTTAAATTTTAAAATATTATAACATTATGATCAAAATTATTAATAATAAAACTTGAGTTAATATTATTTTCCCATACCTGACCATCAATGGCAGCTACTATTATTTACAGAAAAAGGAACACTGTCGTAGGTGTACATGGTATTTGGAGCAGTAGTGAGCTAGTAGTCTCTTCTAATGTTTCATGTATATTCTTTATGAACAGGACCTCAGTGTTCCAATGCTTGCTATAAACCAAAAGAGGGAATTAGGAGGATATATCTTGCACCCCACTGACTTTACGTACCATCACAGCGTAAAAAATGTGCCATATATAACAAACAAAAGAAAGACCCAGTAAATGGACTGTGTATAATAGGGTTTGTAAAAAGAGGCACCAGTCGGGCGTTTATCCATTACTAGCAAGTGTATGTTTCCTAGTGCGGTGCAAGCAATAAAGGGCCAAGCTATGATGTGACGGTGCACGCACAAGGCGATAAGCGACTTAATTGTGTTTGTACGTGATCAAAAATGCTCCATTTGATCATGAAGAGCTGAACCAAATAGTATAGCTTTCGGCTTCATTTACCAACCCCCAGTTTTGACCCTAAATTTCACGTAGTCGATCGTGTTTTTCACGCAATTTAGAGTTGTCTAGAGAGTAGAGACTCCATGTGGGACACTGTTAATAAGGCACGCTAAAGCTTCATGATATTGACTTACCACATAGAGCTCGCATAGGCTATCTCTGTCTTTAGGGCCCTCATGTTTTGGCCACTTCCTCATTGAACAGTAATAAGGAGAACCTGAAATGTTAGCTGTGAAGAATAGTAAGACGCGGAGGATAAATTACACAAAAGGGGAAAGTGTGGGAGACAATGGAGAAGAGGAAATGACGAGAAGTCTTATGTCTACTGTGGACGTGTCAATAAGCACAAGTGTGCCTATACTGTCCGAGCAGTCCTCCATTTATAGGGTAACTTCAATTTTACATAGTTTATTCAACTATTTCAAGGGGATTTTCAATGTGTTTCAGTGATAATTGGGATGTGAAGATGCAAGCAAGTAAGAGAATTAAGACAGCAATTCAGAGGTAGGCATCTAGGATCAAAAGTTTGTGGAAGTAAAAGGGAATGATAGGTGTATAGGATTTTAAATGCGTTTCAGTCATAATTAGGATGTGTAGATGCAGGCAAATAAGAGAATCAAGACAGCAATTCAGAGGTAGGCATCTAGGATCAAAAGTTTGTGGAAGTAAAAGTGAATGATAGGTGTATACATATACATATATATATACATATACATATATATACATATATATATATGTATGTATGTATGTATATATATAGATATATGTATGTATATATATATACATACATATATCTATATATATACATACATACATATATATACATACATATATCTATGTATGTATGTATATATATAGATATATGTATGTATATATATGTATGTATGTATATATATATATATGTATGTATGTATCTATCAGCTTCTACCTTAGATCTGCTACACTCAGTTTCTGCAATTTCAATATATTGGCTACACCACCTCCTTCCCTCTAGTAAGTTGCAATTGGATTAGGGTTGTCAACTACTCTCAAAAAGTCAATCGGCCTTCTCCCATAACCTAGGGAGGCCTAAATTGAAAGGAGTTTGTTAGCTGATGAGTGAAGTAGGAATTGATGATTGTAAACGATGTAGTACTAAATAATATGTAAATACTAAAAACGATGTCGTGTATGTCAAACACTTGTTGCACAATGATTGACACCCACCAACGGTTATTATGGTCGTTAATATAACCGTTGGGGTTGGAAGTGAGAGTAACGAATAACAAATAATTGATTTTCCCTCTCCAATTTTCTATCTCTACTGCTTATTTTGTTTATTTCTCTTCGTTATTTTTCTTCTCGTCATTGTTATCAATCCCTAAATTCTCAAACTAGCTACGCCACAAATATCGGTAACATAAATTGGTATCAAAGTCAAGATACTGGACTATAGTAGACAATACGACATGGCGGAAGGAACCAGAGTTCAAGAATGGAAGTGAGTGGAGGAAGGTCTGTGACATCTGATGCAGGAGTTGGAGTTAAGGCAAGAACGAAGCATTCAAGAATTGAAAGAGTGGATTACTCACCTGTATCAGAAAGATAATGGTGACAATGGTGTACGCGGAAATGTCGATTATAGGGTTCTAGAATTTGGAAATGGAGACAGTTACTATAAAGGCCATTATACCTTTCATACGTGAGGTAGCAAGATCGAATTGATGCTGTTCAAGGTGTTAACTCAAGGTTTATGATTAACGATTTTAATGATAACTGTACAATATTTCAAAATTCAAATCGGATTTATTTCTTTGTATAATTAATGGTCTAATTCTCAAAAGGAAATAGAATCATAAGAAATACGTTTTTTTTTCTTATAGGAACCTTCATTATGAACTTACCTTATTAAAGATGGTTTATCCAAAAAGATCCTACTAATTATGAAGGTCGTATATTATCCCCGTGATTACTGGAAGACTTTTGGAAAAGATGACCTCGAAGTTATTCAGATTTAAATTCATCCAGTTGACTAAAGATGCAAATGAAGCAACAACTAGCTGAAGAAATTAACTATTTTTGAAGAAATTAACTATTTTAGGAAGAGCAACAACACTTGTAAAAAAATTAACATACTCACACTTTCGAAACATTTGAGCAGAATTTCAAATCGACTTGGGGACTGGACTTAAGCTTGGGTTGTAAGTCGAACCATTACAAATCGACTGCGTCCTTCTTCTCTCTCTCTAATTATCTTTTATATTTTCGCATTATATTGTGTGCGTATGTTCATTTTAGCAAGAGGCTCCTTTACTTTTATAATAGGTTCCTTCTGTTTTCAACTTGCTGATGGTTCCTTTCAGTTTTAACAGGCTCCTACTGTTTTTAAATTGTTCTAACGAGATTCATTATTCAGTAGGCTCCTTTCGTTTAAGCAGGGTCTTATTCCTCAAAAGGCTCCTATCGCCTAATAGGCTCCTGTCGTTTAAAAGACTTTATCCTCTGCTAGGGTCCTACTGTTTTTATTCTTTAAGTAAGATCTGCTTATTATACGAATTGAAAGAACTTGCAAAATTTTTGTAAGTCACTCACAATTCACCCCCCTATTGTGTGTATTTGCTTTATCATTTGTATCAGAGCGAGTTTTCACATTTTTTGTGTTTTACAACGTGTGATAGATCATGGCAAACACTTTGAGAATTTTGGAAGGACAATCTATCTCAAAGCCTCCTTACTTCAATAGAATCTCCAATCTGTAGATATCAACGTATGCAAGCAATTAGAGTTAGAGCTACAATTCCCACTTCTGATAACGTAGAAGTATGGACTGATGTTGACAGGAGAAATGTACAACTAAATGCTAAGGCAAAACATCACCTGATATGTGCGTTGTCTGCAGAAGAATATGAAAAGATATCCTACTGCTCTATAACAAAACAAATGTGAGATAAACTACAAGTCACGTTTAAAGAAACAAATGAGGTAAAGAAGCATAGAAAAACTCTTTTAGTGTATTAATACGAAACTATTGGCATGAAACAAGGAGAGACCATAGACGAATTCTTCGAACGCTTCAACAACATCATCACGACCTTAAAGAACTTGGGAAAGATATATCCCAATGACAAGCTTGTAACTTAGATTCTGAGGTTATTACCAAAGGAATGGACAGTTAAGTTGACAACTCTAGAAAAAGCAAAGAATCTAGACACTATTTCAATCGACTAGCTACAAGAAAATATGATGATCCATGAAATCGAGCTTAGGTGAGATGAATGATCCAACTACAGAAAAAGGAACGGCACTGAAAGCAACTGACAAATGAAACGGTAATGAAAGTGACACTGAGTTGCAAATAGATGGAGATGACGAATTTAACTTATCGTCAGAAAATATTCCCACTTCTATAAAAAGAAACTGATGAAGAAAAGAGAAGGAAACATCAGGTTCCTATCAAAAGGTAGCAGCAACAATAACAATATACAAAACAATCAAATCATATATTATCACTACAAGAAGCCTAGACACTTAAGACCAGATGTCCTCTACTTCAAAAGGACAAGTCAGAGAATAGAAAATTCAGAAAGCAAGCGATGACTGCAGCCTGGTCAAGTGAGGATTTTGAAAACTTTAGAGAAGAACCAGAAGAAGTTAGCAATGTTTGCTTCATGGATGAATGATGAGATGATGAGGTAAATTATTCTAACTCTGATATTGAAGTTGATAAATTGAAAAATGCATTTCATAAATTTTATGATCAATACAAAAGGTTGACAGTGAAGTATTTCAAAGAAGTTAAGAAGTCTTAAAGCAATTATGCATCTCTAAAGAGTAAGATTAAATCATTAGAATCTGCGAATGAGAATTTGGCAACCAAGAATATGTCTCTTAAGGTTGACTATAAGCAAAAGGTTTCTGAAAAGGAAATTCTGGAAGAAAGAGTAGCTAAGTTGGAAAATACACTGCTAAAAAATGATTCTGATAAGGTAAGACAGTTAGAAGAAAAAGTTGTCACCCTAGAACTTGAAAAGGAGAAAAGTACTGGAAAGATCTTATCTCTAGAAAAGGATATAGAAAATTTTGTTGATGGAAAAAAGAATCTTGATGCATTTCTTGGTAGTGATAAATGCATATTTGGTCAGGCTGGAATAGGATACAATGAAAATAACAATATCAGGCTATACAAAAACTTCTTTGTTAAATCCAACAATAGCTATAGCCAAGACGGCAGGAACCTGTTAAGTAGCAAAAATAATAACAACTATTATTCATTTGTTCTGTGCGATTACTGTGGTAAACATGGTCACATTAGTCATTCTTATAATTTTCATAAAAAGAAATTATCTCATATGTATGTTTGGAAACTAAAAGATCAAACTACTAACCCGAAAGGACCTAGAAAAATTTGGGTACCTAAAATGAGATAATGCTTTCTACAGATATGTTTCAAAATGGAGACAAAGGAGAATCAATGGATAGTTTATAGTGGTTTTTTTAGACACATGACAGGTGAAATATCACACTTCAACTACATTGAAAGAAAATACGGAGGTAATGTTGTCTTTGCTGACAAAAATAAATCAAAGGTCACTGGAATTGGTAAAATTGGTGATTCTGATTCTACCTCTACTAATAACGTTCTCTTTGATGGTGGTTTGAAACATAACCTATTAAGTGTGAGTCAGCTATGTGACAAAGGTTACAATGTCTTATGCATCTCATTGTGAAATCCTCGATATTCATAATGATAATATTGTGTTTGTTGGTACTAGAAATCAAAATATATATTGTGCTTAATTGGAAGACATGTTCTCACAAAGTGTTAAGTGTTTTGTCTCTTTAGAAAAGGATTCGTTTATTTGGCGCAGAAGATTTGGACATGCCATCATGAGCATTCTATCAAAACTGTCCAAAAATGAGTTAGTAAGAGGACTACTGACTTGAAGTTTGAAAGCAATCAAGTTTGTGAGGCTTGTTTAAAAGGTAGGCAAATCAGAAGCAACTTTCCTCATAAAAATATTGTGACTACTAGCCAACCACTTGAACTTATGCACATGGATGTATTCGCTTCCACTAGGACTTATAAGTTTTGGTGGTAAACATTAAGGTTTTGTTCTAGTAGATGATTACTCCAGATTTACATGGGTTTATTTCTTATCAAATAAGGATGATGCTTTTGAAGTGCATGAGAGGTTTTGCAAAAAAAATCAGATAGAAAAAGGGTACTGGATCACTTCAATTCGGAGTGATTATGGAGGCGAATTTTATAACATAAAGTTGAAGAATTATGTGATAGCAATGGTATAACTCACGACTTCTCTTATCCAGAGACGCCTCAGCAAAATGGAGTTGTAGAGAGAAAGAACAAAAGTTTGGTTGATATGGTCAGGACCATGCTATGTGAAACTGGACTACCTCATGGATAAGTGTCCACGACATGTTATGTACTCAATAAATGTCTTATAAGACCTATTCTAAAAAAGACCCCTATGAGCTGTAGAAAGGAAGAAAACTAAATGTTGCTTACTTTCAAGCATTTGGCTGCAAATGTTTCGTGTTAAACAATGGAAAAGATAACCTTGGAAAGTTCAATGTGAGATCATACAAAGCTATTTTTCTTGGGCTAAGGTACCACTGGTAAAGGATTCAGAGTTTACAATAAAAGAACAAAGAAGATAGAAGAATCGATAAACGTGGTATTTGATGAGGCACTACCTTTGACAACAGTAACTGACTCAGATATTAAAGAGCATCCTTTGATTCCTAAAAATACATTAGAGAATCAAAATACTCCTATAATACCTTCAGAATTACAAAATCAAGAATAGAGCAAGCTCCTTCATTTGACAACAGTAACTGACTCAGATAATAAAGAGCATCCTTTGATTCTTAAAAATACATCTGAGAATCAAACTACTCCTATAATACCGTCAGAATTACAAAATCAAGAATAGAGCAAGCTCCTTCATCTCAGCAGGAGCCTACACAATATAAAACATCAAGAGAATGGAGAGGTCTTGATACACATCAATGTATTCTTGGAGATCCCTCTGAAAGTTTGAGAACAAGATCATTGTTCAAGGACAACTTTGTGGTTGTCATCTTACAATTAGAACCAAAGCCTATTGAAGAAGCTCTTACTGATGACAATTGAGTCTAAGCTATGAAAGATGAGCTAAGTCATTTTGACAAGAACAAAGTATGGAATCTAATGCCTCGTCCACAAAACAAGTCAGTTATTGGAACTCATTGGGTACTTCGAAACAAACTTGATGAAAACGGTAAGGTGGTAAGAAACAAAGCTAGACTTGTAGCTCAAGGTTACAATCAACAGGAAGGCATTGATTTTGATGAAACTTATGCACCTGTTGCTAGGTTGGAATCGATTAGAATTTTTCTTGCCTTTGCATGCTATAAAAACTTCAAGTTGTTCCAAATGGATGCTAAAAGTGCATTCTTAAATGGTTACGTTAACGAAGAAGTATTTGTTAAGCAACCCCCAGGTTTTGAAGATGAAAACCATCTGAATTACATTATGAAGTTATCCAAAGCTTTGTATGGTTTAAAGTAGGCTCTTCGAGCATGGTATGAGAGGTTAAGTAACTTTCTTCTTGAGAATAACTTTGAAAGAGGAAAGGTCAATAAAAAATTATTTATTAAGAGAAAGGGGAATGATTTACTCATAGTGCAAATATATGTTGATGACATAATATTTGGTCCTACTGATCCATCCTTCTGTGAAGAATTTTCAGCATTAATGCAGGGGGAGTTTGAAATGAACATAATGGGAGAATTATCATTCTTTCTCGGATTACAAATCAGAAAAATAGAAAAAGAAATCTTCATTAGCCAAGACAAATATACAAAGGAACTCATCAAGAAATATCATTTTGAGAATGCCAAACCCATGGTTACTCTAATGTATACTAGAACTAAACTTGATAAAGACGAAGAAGGCAAAGCTACGGATGAGATAAAGTATAGAGGAATGATTAGATCACTACTATATCTTAAAAGCTCAAGACCAAACATTATGCTTAGTGTGTGTCTTTGCGCACGCTTTCAAACAAATCCAAAAGAAGTCCATCTTTAAGCAGTCAAAAGAATCTTTCGATATCTCCACCGAACTATGGATTTTGGACTATGGTATCCAAAAATCGATTCATTTGACAAAGTGGGCTATTATGATGCAGATTATGCAGGTGATAAAGTCGATTAAAAAATCACAAGTGGTCATTGTCAATTTCTTAAAGGATGTCTAGTATCTTGGTCCTGTAAGAAACAAAATTGCACAATGCTTTCGATGACTGAAGCAGAATACATAATAGCTATTAGCTGTTATGCTCAAATCTTATGGATGAAGCATTAACTACATGATTTTTCTCTAAACTTTTCTCATATTCCTATATTATGTGATAATACTAGTGCTATAAATCTTTCTAAAAATCATGTGCATCATTCTAGGACTAAGCATATAGAAATCAAACATCATTTTCTAAGAGATCATGTTTTAGAAGTAACCATTGACCTTTTGCATGTTAATATTAATAATCAAGTAGCTGACATTTTGACCAAACCACTCTCTGAAGATAGATTTTGCATGTTAAGAAAAGAGGTTGGTATGTGCAAACTCTCTTATATTATTTCTGCATGAATATTCTTACTACTTGTCTTTACATTTCCTTTAGCAGGCTCCTTTTATTCTAATTCCTTAGAAACTCTCTTTTAGTTTAGTAGGCCCCTTAGAGTTTAGAAGGCTTCTCTCGGGTTGACATTCCAAGTGACACATAAATAAGGAGTCATTAATGGCGTCGTTTCAGCCTTTTAAAAAATGCGTACACAGTCTGACAAATCTGAGTACATGTCTATCAAAAGATACACAACCGATTACACTTCCTCTTCTGGCCCCTAAGTCTACTCATCCTCTCACGAGATCAACGCTCAAGAATCACTTAGTATACCCTAAGAAAACTTCTCTCATCTTCTCTGTTATTCTCTTTGCACCCTAACTCTCTACATTGCCTCTTGTTTTCTCTCGCAAACATCACCAAGCTCACCTACAATGCAAGAACAAAATCAAAAGAACAGAAGAATTTTTTGGCCTCAACTTCTAGCCATGACGAAACACCTCGTCATGAACAAACCTTTGCTTCTAATTTCTCGTCTTTGTCTCCCATAGTAGGTCCTCTAGACACTACTACTGAACTTGTCTATGTCTTCTCAAAGCTCCAAACTTCATAAATACCCAGTCAATAGACCCCAAAAGATAGGAAAAGGAAGATTGTTTATATGTTGTCTCTAGATTATCCTGATTTCTCTTCAGATGACAAAGAAGAAACAATCGAAAAACAATATGCTTCTAACTCAGAAAAAGAAGAAGAAGAAAAAGGAAAATAAAAGGGAGAAGAAAAGAAAGAAGAAAGTGAAGAAGAAGAAGAGAATTTTAGTAAGGGGAAGTTACTAAAAAATGTGAGATTCTATTTACCTATTCTTTCCCTACCCATTCCTTCTCCAAAATCTTCCGCAATTCCTAAACCTGATCCAAAAGACAAGAAAGTGCCTGAAGTGCACTGGGCAATAAATGAAGATGGTTCAGATGAAGAACCTTCTCAGTTGGAAAGAAGACCATCAACCAGAGGAATTGTTACAGAACAAGCTCCACGAAAAGAAACCGCTGAGGTAGAAGAAAAAGAAAAAAAAAAGGTCCCTATGGTTGAAGAAAACATTGAGGACGCCATCGTCAGGGATGAGCTATTTATAGAACATGACCTATTTGAAGAAATCCCTGGAGTAAAAAGGTCCAAGAAACTCATGGTCCACAAGAAGGGAAAATTGTCACCATAAATAAAATCATTTCAATCAATGGAAGTTGAAGCTCGCTATGAAATGCGGTACAAGAAGAGAAAAGTGGTTGCTAGACGCATTGTGCCTCCTTACATGTTCAATGATATTGTTATTCCTCTTTCTACTTTCTTGGTTGTTATTGGGTGGGAGAAATTTTTGAATTTGGATGATACAGTGTGTGATGAAGTAGTCAGATGTTTTAACACACACATGTGAAAAGAAGAAATTGATGGAAAGCTAGCCACCATATCTTAGCTGGGGGAACATGAGATCTTGATAATAGAGGATATATTGGGGAACATTTTGAACATAGCTCCCATAGGTAGGACTGATCTTCCTTGCCATAAGTGGGACATTGCCGATCTTGATTTGGGAAAGGTTGTGGACTTCATATGTCTACATATTGAGAATGCCCATGAAGGTAGACCTATGTGTAGAAATCTAGGCATACTACCTAGATTCCTTGCATCAATATCAGCTACTTCAATTTTTTTCAAGAAGTAGCTCAGTAGAAAGATGTAGTCTCCTGGATACCTATGTAGTATACAATCTACTAAAAGGCAACAAAATTAATCTCCCAGCAATGATTCTGAAGTTTATGGTGGAAAAGGGAAGCCACAAGAACACTACTGTAGGTTTGCCTTTAAGAATGTTGTTAACCAAGATGTTGGACCCCGTTTCTGGAGCCCAACAATTCGGAGTCATAAAACGTGAGCGTATTCATTAACCATCATCCCATAAGGGTGGCATGCCCACACCAGTCAGTCACCAAAATCACAAATCAAATTCTTCATAAAATGGTAGCTCTATGTCTCTAGTTTGTTTGAAAAAAACAACCATCTCATTTGGAGCTCTATGAATCAAGATATGATTAAAATACCGAAGTATGTCCATTAGAATAACCAGTTCATGACCAATTCATGCTCTTCCAACCGAATCCCTCACTTTGATTCAATTAATCTTTTTCAAATCAACACAAAAAGCTACCAATTTTTATGGAGATATAGAGAAAGGTGTTAGGAATCTATTTCTTTAAGAATCACTTCATTTAGAGGTCGGATGATGAAGTTATGGCCAAAAGAATCAAACATGATTATGTCCTCAAACATATTGCACTTGTTTTGGAACAATTGGCATAACTTTCGCTAGAGATGTTTGATTGAGGTCATTTAAAACGGTTTCAAAGAGGACTTTGAGATCTATAACTTTTGTGAAGATCTCAAAGAGAGATTCTATCAATTAGAGAGTAAAAAATGCAAATTTTCAAAAATGTACAGTATATGTCCGTTATACACGTCCACCTAATAGACATACACGGGACAGGGGGCCATTCCAGACTCGAGAAGGTCCGTTAAACGGACATGGGTGATGTTAGGGGTCCTTACAGACCCGAGAAGGTCCGTTTAATGGACCTAAAGTCCATCTAACGTGCAACACCCCACTCCCGCAAGACCCGAACCTGACATCGATGGTAATATCCGAGTCCGTGCCCTGCGAAGGTGGCTTGCTAAAGCACTTAATCATTCTGAAGTCAGTGTAATATTTTTTTTTAAATCACAACACAATATATGCAGAAATCGATACTCAAATTGGGCCCACAACTACTCATAAACATTTTCAATTAAAAAATTTTCAATAGCCATTCGGGCCCTTTCACAAATACAGAACACTTGAGTCATTTCAAAACACAAAGTTATACAAAAAGATACGGAATATACATTTCAATACAAAATAGGGGAAACACAAATGCAGACCCGAACTGATCTCGACCTCTAACCTTCACTTGAATGATGTAAGTATACTCCCGTTGGCCTAACGGGGTATTCTTCTGAATCCTGAAAAATATTGCAAATTTTTGGTGAGTTTTGTGAACTCAATGAGTGACCATCATCGATAGCTCACCCAGTCACATAACACATATATCACACATCATATAGAATTCCAATTTCATATTCGGTGCACTTAAACATTCATATTATGCATATGCAGTGCCAATGAGACTCACTTTCCATTTGTTACTTTGTTGTGATCGAGTGTCTTTTTCACAAGCCCATATCCCTTAGTGGATATCGAGCTGGCCCATATCCCTTAGTGGATATCGGGCTGGGTCAGATAATGTCCCGTATCTCTTAGTGGATATCGGGTACATTCACAACTGAGCCTAAGGCTCTTATCACATATCGAGCTTTAATCTCTTTTTCACTGGCGACTCCGGCCACAACTGCCTTTATGTTTCATGCATTCATGGAATGGGGTGCATCAATCATATATGATCAATCCGTCACTTTCATATGTCATCGGACCTTAGTCCGGCATTCAACATTTAAGTTGAAAAGCCCTTATTTCGTCACATTCACATACAAAGAGCACTTCAATATTCTCATTCACACATCACATTCATCGGACCTTCTATCCGGCAACCAACACAATCAATCGCATTCATAGAGTCATTCAGTAGTCATTTAATACAAAAATTCAAACAAAGCAAACAATGAAGTGAGACCATCTAGGTCTACTCACAGTACGCTCCAAAATAGCATTTGCTTCCAAATCCTGGAACGCCTGAATGCGGACACTTGACCTGCGCAATCCATTTATGCAAAACACCCATTTCACACTCATCAATAATTGTGCGTGTATAAGCATTCATTTTTCACAATTAAATAAATGGACTAAGTACAATGCATGTTCAATGACAATCCCGGGTATATGTTCTAGAGCACCTTTTTATGCTCATTCCCATTTCAAAATTCATATGTGTCTACTTGAACTTAGCTTTACACTTCATTTGTACGTGATCATTCTAAATT
>JAOQMQ010000007.1:15958713-15974443 GCA_027563845.1 Erythroxylum subrotundum
TTAAAAATAAAAAATATTTAAATTTTATAAATTTTGAAGAGCCTAGTGCACTACTGAGCCCAGCTATCTCCGTCATTGGCTATAGGTAGCAGATTCGAGTTAACACCTATATTTTCAAGTCCTTGACTTTGTAATTTATTATTATGAAATTCAGTCCATATGTCAGAACAAGTGCATTAGACAACAACTTTCCTACCCCTGAACTTTGTTCTTACTCGAAACTGAAACAACGAAAACCAAGACTGGCAACACATCCCTAGAGACCTGCTTCATTTTCCAAATTTAGAACTTGAAACACAACAAACAAGTGGTTTGGACATCCTAGGATTTATGTTTTTGATTTTCTAAAAGCGATATTTTCAAATAAACAAAACCTTGCAACAAGTTTATTATAAAAATTTAATTATTATTCAAATTAGTGCATTTATTAATTAAATAACATTAAATCGAATGTATGAATTATGATTTGATTTGAACAATCAATTGATTAAAAAAAAAATCTTTATAAGAAATTAAAATTGCAGCTTTATCTAATCACGGATACAGGTCATTGTAATTAATAACCTTAAACGTATGATTAACATATCATTTTTTTTTTTGGAAAAAGTAACGTATCATTTGTCGTGCTGTATTTGTCATCTCATACAAGAAAGACAAAAGGGTTGGACAAAAGCAAAACACGTAGGAAAGCACGTTGTCTGTAATGCTCGTAAATGCCGAGTGCTCACAGCAATTATGGCATTGGAAAATATGTAAGAGTATCATTGTGTTGCTCTAGTGGTGGAAATTTTTTACGAAGGACTCAAAGATGGCAGAAGCAGAAGTTTTGGTAGGATTAGGTACATGCAAAAGTAACTTGCTAAAGTGACACTAGCATATATAATTCAAAATATACGACAGAGACATCACGCATGATGTGTCAACCAAAAATCTATGGCCTGGGAATTCCCATATAATATTTATGTGATGGAATTGAAAGGCAACAATAACAATAGATAAAATGCTTTCATTCATTAAGTATTATGTTTCTTCCAAATGAATTTAGAAGAATTAATAGAGTTTTTTTGTTGAGTTTTAATCCCTTTAAAGTCAGGAGTCGTTCATATCAAATCATCAAGAATTAAATAAAAGCAAAAGCAGACTTTAATTCATTGTGAAATCTGCACTGAAATCTTGCGGTTTGTCTTCCAAATTAGAACGTAGCCTTTTTTCAAAGTTTTTCCATAATTCTGTTTTCTCTCTAATCATGGAATGTCAGTAGGAATTGTGCGAATTTAGAGATCATAACCACTTTTGTTAAGGTAAAACCTTAATCTAATTTCTAGTTTGGCCCATCATAAAACAAGAAATTATAAACTCGATTTCTACACATATAAAGCCCACACTTAATATAGATGCATAAAGCCCAAAATTGTGTTACCTTAAAATTGTGTATTAACCTTATGAGTACTCAGAATTTTGCTATCGCTACTGTATGCATCCCCAAACAATCCGTCCATCAATCATACCAATATAGGATCAAAGTGATTTTTGCTACATTTAATGTAACTAGACTCATCAATGGTCACATATGCTGATATAATCTAATCATGTGGATCAAGAATGGATATGTAGCATAGAAATTATAATCAGCGTGATCTTAGTATGCTTATTTCCAACTGGTCCAACCTTGTTCTTTAGTGAGATCAATCTTAAATAAGTTCAGAGACAAAATAAACCAAATATCTTAAAGTTGAAAATAACCTTAAACAAATTAACCAAAAACTGTTTTCAAATGACAGTGATAAATGTCTAATCTGAAAAGCATCTACAATACAAACTCCCACTAAAACTATATATCCTGAAAAGATGCAACACCCGTATAAGCAACATGCTCATGAAAGACCTTGGGTGACACTCCTTTAGTAAGCAGATCCGCAATCATGGAGTTTGATCCAATGTGCTGTATAAACAACTGTCCACTCTAAACTCTCTCTTTAACAATTAGGAACTTGATGGCGATGTGCTTTGACTTTGTCAAGCTCCTATTGTTATTGGAATATAGCACTGTTAAGTTATTGTCATAAAATAACTTAAGCAACCTCGTGACAAAGTTTCGCAGCCATATCCCGTGGTTGGATGCCTCATAACACGCTATAAACTCTGCTGCTATGGTGGAAGAAGCTATAAGTGTCTACTTAGTACTCTTCCAGGAAATAGCTCCTCCAACAAGCAGGTAGATATAACCGGAAGTGGATCTCCTACCATCTTGGCATCTAGCAAAATTAGAATTAGAATAATCAATGATCTACAGCTTATCCGATTTTTTGTATGTTAGCATATAATCTTTCGTTCTCTGCAAGTACTGCATGACCCGTTTGGCTGCTTTCCAGTTATCCAATCCCGGGTTACTTAAATATCTCCCTAGCATTCCAACAATGTACGCAATATCCGAATGTGTACAAACCTGAGCATACATTAGACTTCCTACAACCAAAGTATAAGGACTCTTCTCCATTTCCTTAGCTTCAAAGTCATTCTTAAGGCATTGACTTAAACCGAACTTATCTCCCTTAGACACAGGGGTATCACGTGGTTTACAATCCTGCATGCCAAACTTTTTAAGTACCTTTTTGATAAAGCTCTTTTGTGATAATCTAAGAATACCTCGAGAGCGTTCCCAATATATCTTAATCCCTAAAACAAAAGAGGCGTTACCAAGATCTTTCATTTCAAATTTCTTTGACAGAAATCTCTTGGTTTCGTGTAATAAGCCTATATCATTAGTGGCAAGCAATATGTCATCGACATATAAAACCAGAAAAATCTACTTACTCTCACTGAACTTATGGTATATACAATCATCAGTCAAGTTCATCTCAAAACCGAACGAGATGACAACTTCGTGAAATTTGTAATACCATTGACGAGATGTCTGCTTGAGTCCATAAATGAGTTTCTTTAGTTTGCAAACCATTTTCTTGCATCTCCTGACACAAAATTTTCTGGCTGCATCATATAAATCGTCTCATCAATGTCACCATTGAGAAACACTATCTTAACATTCATCTAATGTAACTCAAGATCAAAATGTGTCACTAATGCCATTATTATCCTGAAAGAGTCTTTCGAAGAAACCGAAGAACTCTTTATAATCAATGCCTTCTTTATATGTAAAGTCCTTTGCAACAAGACGAGCCTTGTACCTTTCTACATTGCCTTTCGAATCCTTCTTGGTCTTAAATATCCATTTGCAACCAATAGGTTTCGCACCTTCAGGCAATGGTACAAGGTCCCAAACATCATTGTCCTTCATGGACTTTATCTCTTCATTCATGGCATCAATCCATTTTTTAGAGTTAGAACTTTCCATGGCTTGACGGAAGCTGATTTGAACATCTTCCATCATACCAATGTCAACTTCATGTTCTTGAAGAAATACAACATAATCATCTAGAATTACACTTCTCCTCTCTCTAGTAGATCTCCTTAATGGCATAGGTTCTTGAGGTTGTAGAGTTTGTTCTTCTGAAACAAGTTGTTGAACTTAGGGAGGAGTTCCATGAAATTGTTTTGATTCGAAATTGCTTATTGAACAATGTCAAGAATGGAAACTTGACCCTGATCATTTTCAATAGCAATTAGACGAATTTCATTGTGTTTCTCTTTAAAAACAAAGTCCTTAATCCTTTCTCCCCCCGCAAACTCAACATCCTCAAACATTCGGGCATTTTCCGTCTCAAAAATTGCCTTAGTAGTGGGATTATAAAAATTGTAGCCCCTGTATCTTTTAGAATATCCAATAAAGTAACTACTGATAATCCTTGAGTCCAGTTTCTTTTCATTTGGCCTATAAGGCCTTGCCTTAACTGGACATCCCTAAATGTGCACGTGATTTAAACTAGGCTTCTTGCCTGTCCAAAGCTCATAAGGGGTCTTATCAGTTGCTTTAGTTGGAACTCTGTTAAGTATATATGTTGCGGTCTTTAATGCTTCTCCCCAGAGTGATTTTGGCAAGGTAGAATGGCTAATAATACTCCTTACCATATCCTTAAGCATTTTATTTCATCTTTCAGCAATACCATTCATGCTAGGCAAACCCGGCATAGCGTACTATGGGACGATACCGCATTCCTCTAGGAATTTAGCAAACGGTCCTGGACATTGTTCACCTAATCCGTCATATCTACTGTAGTACTCGCCACTACGGTCAGATATGACGCTTTTAATCCTTTTGTTAAGTTGGTTTTCAACTTCAGCCTTAAAGTTTTTGTACACGTCCAAAGATTGTGATTTGTCATGGATGAGATAAAGGTAGTCATATCGCCAGAATTCGTTTATGAACGTTATAAAATACGATTGACCATTCCAAGACGTTGTAGGTAATGGCCCACAAATATCCGTATGGATAAGTTTTAAGATGACTGAAGCCTTATTGGCACCTAATCTCTTGACGTTTGTTTGTTTCCCCTTAATGTAATTAACACAAGTATCAAAATCCGTAAAATCAAAGGGATCGAGAATTCCTTTGGACACAATCTCTCAATTCTCCCTTCGGAGATGTGACCTAATCTTTTGTGCCATAGCGAGGCATAATTCTCACCGGTTAATTTGTGCTTTAAACTTCGTGTACCCACATGTAAGGCTTTATTAAATGCAGTATTAGTGTCAAGAATATATAGATTATCATAACCTGATAAAGAACTGACACTAACCAAATTTGAATTTTGAAAGAGGCTAAATATTCCATTTCCAAATGAACAACAATAACCAGATTTGTCCAAAGCAAAAATAGAAATCAAATTTCGTCTAAAAGACAGTAAAATGAAAGTCTCAACTAAATCTAAATAAAATCTAGTTCTTAACAATAATCTAAAAGTCCCTATTGCTTCGACTTCTACCAGCTTGTCGTCACCTATATAGATGTATCTTTCACCATCACTTGGTTTTCGGCAACTCAGACAACCTTGCATAGACACACTGATGTGAGTTGTTGCAGCAAAATCTAACCACTATGTGTGTCTAGGTATCGAAGTCAAATTAACTTCAGAACAAACCAAAATAAGAAGCATACATTTCTTTGCATGCCATGCGTGATAATTGGCACACTGCTTCTTTGCATGACTTTAAGCTCCACAGAAGTAATAGCCATTTGGATTTTCTTCCTTTTTCTGTTTCTTTTGTGTTGAGGAACCGCAACTTCCTTAGTTTTCTTTCTTTTGTTCCTTTTATCCTTAAATGTTGTGGCTAAGTAGGCACTTTCTGCCTTATCATGTTTTCAACCTTTCCTCTTCTTAGACATAGTGTGAGATGAGCTCATTAAGAGACCATGTCTCATTTTGACAATTATAGCTCATCTTAAATTGACTGTATTGTGCCAGAAGAGATATCAAAACCAGATGCACTAGTAAGTCTTCAGATAATTCCCACTTGAATGCTTTCAATTTTGAAGCAATGTGAGACGTTTCCATAATGTACTTTCTTATGTTTCCTTTTCCTACATACCTCATTGAGATAAACTTTGCCAAAAGTGCACTTGTTTTAGCCTTTTCATTTTTGGCAAATCTTTTCCCAAGATTCTCAAGGAAACCCTTAGTCATAGTAATCTGATCAGATATAGTGCCCCAAAAAGCTTCTGGAATGGCATATTTCATGATCATCAAGCTCATATGATTCGACCTTTCCCACTTTTCCATCTTCCTCTTTTGATCAGAGGTACTCTCACCAATAAGTGGATTAGGTTGATCGACCTGTAAAGCAAGATCTAAGTCCATGACTCCGAGAACAATCAAAACATTCTCCTTCCATGACTTAAAATTGGTACCATTAAGCATAAGAATTGAATTAATACTAGCAGAGATATTTGCAGCAGAACCAGGAACTAAATAGAGAACAAAACAAACAAAATCTAATTACTAATATGTACAACACTATAATATGATAAATTAATTATATACAGATAATGGTAGGGCCCTATCATAAGATACCTAAGACAACAATAATATTTAGTCTTTGGACAGAAATACTAACTTGTAAATGGTACCTTGGTATAGTGATCAACCACTGGCAATAAGGCATGTCAAACAATAAACCTTTCTTTAGACCGATTTAATGTTCACATGTTATATCGAATAATTGCCACACATTTACCACCACAAGTGTATATGCAATTCGGGCCAAATAGTAACTTTCCTTTGGGCCAGTCAATATTCACATGAATAACATACACACAAAACTTGTTAACATTCTAAGTTAAATTAATTTTCACAAAAGAGGTTGCTTTGGCAACATGTTGCTTCAATTAATTTAATTTCAAGTGCTATATATTTCTTTAAATTACCAAAATCTGAAATTAAAATATCCAATTTTTTCATAAGCTATATGGAAGCATCATAGCCCTAATTTCTTAATGCCATGACATTGACAATCATTTCAGCTCAAATTGAAAATTGGGTCAAAATTTTACAAATCAAACAAGAAATTATAAAATTTGAACCCCAAAACTCATTCCTCGTAATATTAATCATTAACATGGATACTAACAAATATAAATTTAAAACTAGAAATTATTATAAAATTAATCTACAAGAATTGAATATATATCTTCCATAAAAATATAATAAACTAAAAGCATGTGCAATTGATTTTTTTTGCTAAAACCGCATATACCAAAACATCATGTATGGACCGAATATAAAATTTGTAGAAATAACCGAATCTACTAGTTGACCAAATATCTCATTTGTTCCTCAAATCGACTTTAAAAATATTTGGTTCCAAGATGCCAAAGCTTTAAGGTTGTTTCTGGTCTTTATTTGATGGTTAAAGGTCATTCTCCTTTTTATCCAAAGGTCAAGGCTTTATTAAAACAAAAATGTCATGATTTTTATTAAGAAACAGATGACAAACCATTGTTGGATAAAGAATAAAAGCTTTTCATGAAAACCAAAAGTAAATCAACATTATTAAAACAACCACCGATAAAGATTAAAGGCTTTTGAAAACCACCTTTCCAATATAGCTTACCGTTATTTGTTTAGGCGGTTTCCCTTCTTTTTTAAAATAAAGTAAAAAAATAAAGCTTGATTTTTAACCAAATCTATAGAACCAGTTAAATCCATATATAGAAACAATTTCAAGATTATGGAAGACAAAAATCAACCATTGATGACCCAATTATGAACAAGGCCCTGATACCACTTGTTGAGTTTTAATCCCCTTAAAGTTAGGATTCGTTTATATCAAATCATCAAGAATTAAATAAAAGTGGAAGCATACCTGAATCTATTGTGAAATCTACACTAAAGTCTTGCAGTTTGTCTTCCAAATTAGAACATATACTTTTTTTCAAAGTTTTTCCCTAACTCTATTTTCTCTCTAATGATGGGATATCAGAAGGAATTGTGCGTACATTTAATTTGGGGACTATAACCACTTTTATTAGGGTAAAACCCTAATCTAATTTTTAGTTTGACCCTTCATAAAACTAAAAATTATAAACTCGGTCTCTACACATATAAAGCCCACACTTAATATAGATGCATAAAGCCCAAAATACCATAATCATATTAGACCACTTTAATTAATTGGGCTCAACTTTATATGACAGCCTTTATACACAATTATACACATATAAGCCCACATGTTTGATTAAAAATCCTTACATTTTTTACTATGGGAGAGGCGTGAATGCAATTTGAAAGTTGAAAGATTACATCTGTTTCTTTTAAAATATTAAGCTTCTTATTTCCTTTTACATATCAACAAATCAATGCTAACTTTTAAATATTTCAAATTTATAAAACTATACATTTTGTATCATGATTACAAAATGCATAAACTAAAAAGATTAAACAAAATATTAACAACAAACATGAAATAATATTATGAGATTCAAATAATTCACATACACACACACACAAAATTTCAATAAGCAATCGTATCAACAAGGCTAATGGGAAAATCTCAACCTTGATGTGACTTTATTACCTCTCTATTTCCTTTTATTTCTTTAGCTTGCTTATTGGATTGCAAGTATTATTGTTGCTAGTGTTTTTGGAGATTAATTAGGTTTTGAAGCTTCATCAAATGTTGTGAAGCTATTGCTTTTGAAAATCGATTTGTTTTGAGATTGTGAACTTGTTACATATACAAAGTCTTTTTAATTCTACTTCAAGCATGAAAAAAATTCATGAAATAGATTAAAGTTTAACAATTATGGATATAGTAGCTAATTTGTGTATCGTTACTTAGAATTTTATAAAAGTTTTATTTTAGTTATATCTGTACAAGTTATTATTTGATTGGAATATAAATGATTCTAATGCTTAAGTTGGTATAGAAATGTCATTGATATTCAAAATCCTTGAATTGAGGAATATAGATGATTTTTTTTAAAAAGTTAAAATAATTATTGTCAAAACTTTAAAGGGAGAACAACTACATCAATTCATCAAAATTAGGTTATAAGTCCTACATAAAATCTAACATTCAAAACCAAAATAGACAGTGGAGGCAACACATGAATAACATGGTCAAATTAACTTCATACTCACATTAGGTTATAATGTAAGTTCCCTTCAATCGTCACACTTTTTTTTGTTTGCCATCTGTATACTTAGTTGTTTGTTTATACCTTTTTTCCAGAACAACTTTTTTAATCCAACTCCATATATTAGCTTTCAGGTTGTGGATACCCAGCTGAGTTTGTTAGAAGATTCTTAGGTTCATTTCCTTTCAATTCATATATATATAGTAGTTGAATGTGATTTTAAATAGTTTCAATTCACCTTTAGAGTTAAACCTGATCTTGTTTGCCCATTTTATGAATTTTTTCCCAATCATCTTTTACACATTGTCGATCACATAATTGTAGAGCCTACCTCCAAATTTCTACTATGTAGCTTCATTTGAAAAATAAGTGTTTAATGGATTATGACTCTTGGTGCCAAAAGGAGCAATTAATTATGGTTATAGTTCCCTATAGTTTATCTTGAGTCATCAATCTCTATTTCATTGTCAAACAAAGAATGATACAACTATGATTCTAAACTAGCTTTCTTTATGCAATCTTTAGAGGGGATGGTGTTTTATTAGAAAACTGACTAAAGCTATATATTGCCCATATGACCAAGTCTTCTCTTGTTGGATTGGGATTGTATTTAGGTATATTTGCCACTATTGAGGAAAACCTCTTAGTTAACAACACCAAGTACTTCCGTGAACCACCTTATTGTCTTTAGAATTAGCTAGGAGTATATGCCTAAGAGTGTTGAAGCTATAAAGCTTAAGTAATGGTCCTTGACTGTGCTAATTATCGATCCAAAATGAGTTTATATTCCCATTCCTTATTATGCATCTTATATATTGGCTCATTGTTTCCATCAGCTTCAACAATTAAAGCAATGTCCGAGAAGTGTTTTCCTATTGTCTGAATTTCCAAAAGTTATCACCTTTAAGAAATTGGTTATGCTTCAACTTAACCCATAAAAGTTCCTTAGCCATATGATCCGTATTCTCTTTGCTGATGGCATCTTAATCATAACCTTGAATGAGTTGATTCCTAATCCACCTTCATCTTTAAAAGTATGAACATCTATCCACTACACTTTAGCCTAAGTTCCTTTGTTAGGTTCTCCTATCCATATGAAGTTTTTCAAAATTTTCTCAGTTGTTTTAATTAAACTTCTAAGGATACATAAGTTAGAGTTTCAATGCAGATGAAGATACTAATAAATAATGATGGAGATGATGAGTTATATTCTTTTAGATATGATAGATTTATATTATTCTAGCTACCTATTCTTCTATAAATTACATAAAAGAGACGCTGACAATCTTTATAGATAACTCTTATATCTATTAGCAGAATTCCAAAATATCTGAAAGGAAGGATTTCAAAGCTTCAGTCATGCTATACTTAGAGATGACAATAGGTTGCCTAAAATTTTTTGTTTAGGCTTTAGGTCAAGTCGGGCCAAGGAAGCCCAAGCCCAAGCTTGCGCCAAAGTTATAAAAATTGAAATAAACTCGAGTCCAGCCTAAAGCTTGCTCAAATTGGGCCAGGCTTGGGCTTAGGTGTCATCTCTAGCTATGTTGGCTTTACGTTTTGCTTGGTTAGGGTTGTAACTTCAAACATGGATCTTGTTCTTATTTTTGTTGACTGTCAAACCTAAAAGAGCATTAAATTACTTCATCGTTGTAATAAGCATACTCATTGAATTTCCATCTGCTCTACTTAATATGATTAAATCATCTATAAAGGACAGATGGTTGAGCTTAATATTTTTGCATTTATAGTGGAATTTGAAATTCCCTATGTTACTGGTGTTCCTTTCAAGCAGTCTTAACAATACGTCATTGCAGTTTGTAAATAGTTAGTCCACTGCCTACTTTGAATATTTTTGTGGGTTCTACATTAATGAAGATGCTAATAAAATTTATGATACAAAATTTAATTAACTTGATAGATTGTGATGGATATCCAAGAACTTCCATTGCATTAAAAATGAATCCCCATGTACAAAGCCAAATGCTTTGTATGTATCCATTTTCATGGTACAAATCCTTAGGGTTTTATTTCTATGATAATCCTTTATCAGTTCTTGCTGCAAGAGAATATTGTGTTTCATGCTCCTCTTTTGGATTAATGTTCCCTAACTTGGATTAAAAATTGATCTTAAGGTACTTTTCAATCTGGCATCCATCATTTTAGAGATTATCTTATAGAACATATTATAGTATGATATAGACTTGTAATTTTACAAGACTTCTTTGGAATGAGGAAAATATAAGTTTTATTCATTTACTTAAGAATTTTACCCTTTTAGAGAAGTTATAGTATGGCTTATAAGATACAATCTCCCACTATATTCCATGTTTTCTAAAACAATATTGCATTAATCCCATCAAGTTTGAGTGCTTTTTTAAGATTCAAGCTGAATAAAGCTACTTAGTCTAATGCCTTATTTAAATATTTTTGTGAGTCCTCCATTAAGGAAGATGCTAAGAAAAGTGTTTATGATACAAAATTTAATCCACTTGACACATTGTAATGGATATCTAAGAACTTCCATTGCATTAAAGCTAAACCCCTATTTAACAAAGTCAAAAGCTTTATATATGTCCATTTTCATTGTTCAAAACCTTAGGGTTTTGTTTATATAATAATCCTTGATCAATTCTTACATCAAGAAAATATTGTCTCTTATTCTCCTCATATGAATGAATGTTCCCTGACTTAGATTAATAATTAATCTTAAGGTACTTTTCAATCTGGCAGTAATTAATTATATATTTATTCAATGACACTTAGCGATTAATGATACGAAAATGTTTAAGATACTCACTTTAGTTCATATATGGTTTTAGGTACATTTTCAAAGAGAAAGAGCTAAAGTGAGTCAAAAGCACTATGTTTGAGTTGTTTTTTGAAGATTCTCACACAATTATCTTCGTGGAGGAATAAGAAGGATTAGAGGAAGAGGAGATAAGAAAATACCAAAAGGAATGAAGATTATCACAAGTCATGGCCATAAGATGTATCTCACAGCCATGACAAATTTGTCATGGCCGTAAGAGGGGTGTCACACCCATGACACACTTTTCATGCACGTGGCAGCCTATTTCATGCCCATGCAAGGTGTCTTACGGCCACAAGACACCCACTTATGGCCGTGAGACACTGCCAGATGTCCCAAACCTTACTTTTTGGTATAAATACATCGTTTGATGGCAAAAATGTTATGAATTGTTTGGGGTAAATGTTTTAAGGGTTTCGGGAGGATGAAGAGAGGTAAAGGTCGAAAACCTTGGTGACCCATGGAGGGATAGCTTCCTGTTGCCAGTTCAGAGGTGATATCGACGTCAAAGAACCAGATTAAGCATTTCTCTCATTGTTTTTTGTTCTTTCTCTTGGGGATTAATTATGTTATCTTATGTTTAATGTTTGGTTATTGTGTGAGAATGATTGAATGCCCTATTTGATTATTTTTATGTTAGAACCCATTGCTAGAATTTCAATATAATCTGTAACTGTTATGTTGAGGTTCTTTATGGCGATTAATGGTTTTGAATCATTAGGGATAACATAACCTAGGTTAAAAGACCCGCGCTTGTGTGGTTGTTGCCTTGATTAATTTGTTCTCCTAATTCGTAATGCAGTTATCCAATTAAATATAAAAAGCTTGTTCTAGGTTGTTTGATAGCTAGGTTTAATTAAAGAGCTCTTCTTAATTAAATAAGACCTAAGGGAAAACTGAGGTTAACATAGCTTATTGTTAACCTACAATTAATAGTTTCTAGGAGAGGTATATGAACAACAATTCAAAGAAATAAGTTCAACCATATGTAGGTTAAGATTGAATCGATAACCATGTCCTTAACGAATTCATCACTTTCATCATTTTTAGGTTGTTTGATTTAATTTGCTTTTGTTAGTTTAGTTTCAATTTATTTTCTTATTTGAAAACAACCAAACCCCCCTCATAAACTTAAACATCAATTCTTTTCATTTCAAAAGCTTTATACATACTCTCTGTGGGATCGACCTAAACTCACCACTGTTATAGTTGTAGGTCTAGTTATTTTGAGAAGTGTGAGCTCTTCTTAATTAAACAAGACCTAAAGGAAAACTGAGGTTATTAGAGCTTATTGTTAACCTACTATTAATAGTTGCTAGGAGAGGTATATGAACAACAATTCAATGAAATATGTTTATCTATATGTAGGTTGAGATTGAATTGATAACCAGGTCCCTAACGAATTCATCACTTTCATCATTTTTAATTGTTTGATTTAATTTTCTTTTGTTAGTTTAGTTTCATTTTATTTTTTTATTTGAAAACAACCAAACCCCCTCCATAAACTTAAACATTGATTCTTTTCATTTCAAAAGCTTTACACACACTCTCTATGGGATCAACCTAAACTCACCACTGCTATAATTGTAGGTCTAGTTATTTTGAGTAGTGTTATGACATATTACGTCAATTTTGGCGCCATTATCGTAAAATGTGATGCTTTAGTTTTTGTTCTTTATTTTAATTGATATTTATATTTGTTTCTAATTTGTTTCTTCTTATTTATTTCTTGATCTTTCACTTTTTTGTTTAGTGTTTGTGTGTTAAGAACAAAAATAAAATTATATGGACGAAAGTAATTTTTTTATAACTCATATTCCCAATCTTATAACCATATTTGGAGTGATCATACAAACTTTAGTTATGGACAAGATAATTAATAGAATTACTTCCTTGATAGTATGCAGATAGTATGCATGACACAACAATTCCTGCATGGACTAGAAGCTTCTCATTATGACTCAGGTCCATCTCTAGAAAAACTAGTTAATATTGTTGCTACTAACACTTTACAATTTCAGCAGGAGGAAAGACAATTTTGGTCTAGCTTCCAAGATTTGGAGTGGCAGCAAAACTCAAGTACATTTCTAGAAGAATCAGTTAATGTTGTTGCTGCTAATACTTTACAATTATAGCAGTTCCAAGAGGATATGATACAATTCCATCAAGATACAACGTCTAGACTCTAGAACTTGGCAAGCCAGGTGGGTCAGCTAACAGAAACTATCAACCACCTAACATCACAAAGCGAAAAGGCACAATTATCTCAACCTGAGATGTACTCAAGGGACATTAGTGCAGAGGCCTTACAAAGTGAGAAGGAGCTTGAGAATCTTGACAGAACTACTCAAGGAATTGCTTGTGTCGAAGAAATGGAGAAGGAGATCGAAGAAAAAAAGGAAATATCATTTAGCTTAGAGGTAAATGCTGAGTCCCTTACTGTTTTTAATATTAATCCTTCACCTTTACATAGCTAATTAGAGGAATTAAATGAAGAGGAAAAAGGTGAAGAGACGTTTTAGATATTCCAAAAGTGCTAGGACTCAGTAAAGATTGGAAATTTGAAGAAAGGGAAGATTCTAGAGGTGAATGATAATCAACTTAGGCCCTATCCTGAACAACCTCTTATGGAGAGAGCGCATATTGTGACACCAGAAGATCATAATTTTGTCACGTGAGGAAAGTATGAAGTCGAGCCAGCGACACTAAACAAAGGCGTTTCTTGGGAGGCAACCCAAGATAAGTTAATTTCTTTTCCTTTACATTTTCACATTTATTTCTTATATGCATGTGTGTTTGTAGTTATTTTTTTTTACTTGTTTTTAAGTTTTCAGTGAAAAAGAGAGAGAGAGAAACAAACAAACAAATAAACATTTTCTCATTTTCTATTGCTTCTAGGACTGTATAGTTATGATTAGAGAATGAATTGACTAGAAGAATCCACGACAACTTTAGCATGTACTTTTACTCTTGTGATTGGTCAATATGCATTATCATTAGAAGAGTAGTAACTAGTGGTAGACACAAGCTAGTGAGATTTTGAGCTATATTAGACTGGCACATTAATATTAGTCTTATTATCTTTTGTTTATGTGTGACCTTCATGACATGTACATCTTGGTTTTGTTTTGATTTTCTATTTAAGACCATATTTTTATCACATATATTAACATGAAAATGATATAGGCATTCTTTATTTCATAAGCTACATAAAACAAATAGCCTACCTATTCATATGATTTTCCTTTTGATAAGCCCCCTTGAGCTTCATTTGATTTTTTTAAAATGCTAACCACATTACATACTTTAAACTAAACCAAATGTTCTATATAAGCCTTAAAGCTAGTGGAGTATTTGTTGATTATTGATGATTGTGGATGTACAAGAGTATAAGTGTGGGGGTGTGCATATATGTGGGATGGTTATAATCATTGGGATGTTATTTTATGTCTTATCAATGAAATTACCATGTTGATATAGCTTCTTTCAATTTTTAAATGAAAATAAAAAGAAAGAAAGTAAAAGAGAAAAGCAAAAGAAAAGAAAAAGGAAAAGAAAAAAAAGAAAGAGGCAACCATCATTTTAGATATTATCTTGTAGAACATATGATATATACCTATAACCTTGTAAGTTAGAGTGATTAGACTTCTTTAGAATAAGGAAAATATAAGTTTTATTCACTCACTTGAGCATTTTACCCTTTGAGAGGAGTTCAGCTATGACTTATAAGATACAATCTCCCACTAGATGCCATGTTTTCTAAAACAATATTGCACTAATGCCATCAAATCTTGCTTTTTAGGATTCAAGATGAAGGAAGCTATTTCTATTTATGCTACGTTAAATGACTTATATAACCATTCAGCTTGTTCATTATTGATTAAGGCCGGTATAAATGTTTTAAGTTCATGTAAGGAAGAAACATTGGTAGTTAGTTTACCAATTATATCTCTAAAGTGGTTAAAAATGATTCTCTTAAACTCATCTTGTATGCTACAAGTTCTTCTATTAGTGTTGGACAATGAATTTATCTTATTGGTGTTCTTTATTATTAGGATTGTATTATGAAAATAGTTTTTGTTTCTATCCCCATCTTTTAGACATTAAATCCTTGATCTTTGTCTGGTTAGAGATGAGTGAATCTCTAGAGCTTATATATATCTCATCATTGTAGTTTTCTGTTTCTAATTCAAGTTTTCACTGTTTAGATCAACATAGAGGTCACTTTTAGCTTTATTTAGAGCATTTATCTCTTTTTGGATGTTTTGTTGGATCCCGTTTCCGGAACCCGACTACTTATACAGAAAACGAAACAAACAGGAATGGGAACGATTCCCAACATCGGAAGCAAACAAAAGAAAATTTCGAAGCGGAAACAAGTTCAAGCGGAC
>JAOQMQ010000007.1:16003088-16014635 GCA_027563845.1 Erythroxylum subrotundum
GGTTTGCACTTCAAGCCTTCATCGACTCCGCTCGCTCTTCATGCCTTCAGTGACTCTGACTGGGCTAGCTCTCCAGAAGATCGGAAGTCCATATCCGGTGGTTGTGTCTTCCTGGGGGGAAATCTGGTCTATTGGAACTCCAAAAAGTAGCAGGTCGTGGCTCGCTCGAGAACGGAGGCCGAGTATCGGGCTCTCTCCCAACTCTCTACCGAGTTGATCTGGCTTCTCTCCCTTCTGTCTGAGCTCGGTTTTTCCTTACCTCACACACCGGTTCTTTGGTGCGACAACAACGGAGCTAGATCTCTCTCTCAGAACCCGGTTTTTCATTCTCGCACCAAACACATCGAGGTGGATGTGCACTTCATCAGAGACAAGATCGCCGATGGAACCCTAGAGGTCAAATACGTAAGCTCCACCGATCAGCTGGCCGATCTTCTCACCAAACCGATGACAGCTGCTCGTCTTCAATGTCTTATCTCCAAACTCAATCTAGTTCAAAATCCTAGGTTGAGTTTGAGTGGGGATGTTAAGAGAAGAACTTTCCCGAATCCACAAAGTCGTCTGCCAACACTTGACCATAGACTTACAGCACCTGCTCAAACGTCAAGCCCAAAAGCACAACAATAAGGCCTAATAAAAGAAGGACTATCAGATCTTAATATGCACCCACATCCAGGAGAGCATAGGCAAGAAATATTCTAGAAGATGGATCCGATCCTAACTAATTTCTGTTGTAACAATTTTATTCCTTTGAGTTGTCTGAAATAGCTGTAAAAACGCCTGTATATAATAGTCTCAATGTACAAACCTTGGAATGCTGAAATCAATACAAAGTTACACAGACTCTCATTCTTTTCATTTCTCATTCATTTTCAATGTTCATATTGAGGGAGAGTATAAAAAGGAGTAACAGTAGCAGCAACAAAAAGTGGTAATGGCAAGGCTTGTAGTTTACAATAGGATTATATTAATTACTGTCGCATTTGTTAGTTAGTTATAGAATTGGTTAGAGGACATGTGATCAACTTATAAAGCAAGTCATGGCAAGGCTTGTAGTTTAGATTAGCATTCTATTAATTAGTGTCGCATTTGTTAGTTAGTTATAGAATTAGTTAGAGGACATGTGATCAACTTATAAAGCAAGTCATGAATGGTATTGTATAAATAGAAGCAATTAAGCTTATGGAAATACTAGTTGGCATATTCAAGCAAATCTTTCTTTCCTCCTTTTTGTTAAATGACCGTTTCATCACAATAGCTTAAGCTGTTGTGTGAGGCCAACTTAATTGGTTTTATATATTCACTAACACACCCCCTCAAGTGAAAGCCCTTTGGGTCTGAAACTTGCACAGACTCACTCTACCTTGTACTGAATAATAGGTGAGTGGTAGGATTTGAACTCATGATCACATGGTCACAAAGGCTCTGATACCATATTAAGAAATGAAATCTAAGGAAAAGAAGATGCCAAACAGAATGATGGAAGAATGATTTTTATTCAACGCACTTGTTATCACTGTACAAGGGTCTAAATATATACAGGTAGTGTAACTAATCCTGTAACTAATCTCTAACTAATTACATAATTAGCTTTGCACAGAATACAATTAATTCTCTACACTTTTTTAATTTTGATAACCATCAAATTGTGAAATTTCCAATAGAGCACCTTCCCTTTTTCTGTTTGTTTGAAGGATCATTGTTCCAATTTTCTATCATGCTGTATTTCGGTCTAGTTGAACATCCAAGCAGCACTGCAATTACAGCAAGGCAGAAGCTACAGATGGCTGATTTTTTAAAAACGAAAAATATAGGCATGTCGTTGGCAAAGGGAGAACAGAAGAGCGAGTGTTTCCATGTACGAGTCATTCCGATTGTTTGCTGTATAAAAAATGAAAACTCTGAAATACCAGATTCAGGCCCGCCAATCACACTTCATTCTCATATATGGGACCAGCAACTACATTGTCAACTTGCATCTGCAGCAACTTTTTTAATCTCTCAACGCCACTAGGAAAGTTTATATATGACTTTTATGATCAACTTGCACGAATTTTCTTTGTTTTCTAGGAGAATCAACTTGATAATGATAGGTTTGAGTAATCACGAATATTTTTATTTTTTATTTTTTACATGGTTTTCTGCAGTAGATCGTATAATGCAATATCGAAGCACGCATTGCAGTCTGTCTCATAGAAATGTGGAACTCGTGGCATTACGTTGGACCACTGGTTAAGTGATAGTTAAGCTTAGAAAGCCTGTTTCCTATCAGAATTAGAAGAGAAAATCAATAAATATTTTGTACGTAGTCCTCGAAAAACCTCAAAATTTTACCTGGGAGTAGCTTAAATATTTCTTGACATTTTATAGATTGTAAATATTCATAATCCATATTTTTCTAACAGTTTACTGATTGCTTCTGTAGAAGTTCATTGTAAAATTAAAACCTATACATGTATAGATTAGCTTTTATTGGGAATTTTGTCAGTTAAACTCTGAAATGAACAATTACTTGAATTAAAGTCTTATTAAAACAAATCTTTTTGGTTCTGTCTTAATCTTATTTTGTTATACATAATTTGCTTCAAAGAATGATAATGAATAATTATTTTTTAAGACAGAAAACATTTTTTACTTAAATTATTGTTCCCCCGCATATTGTATTTAGCAAATGTAACGTGTACCAAAGAAAACCAAGAGTGAGTGAGTGGCCTCAGTCACCTAGAAACTTTCCCATTCAATTCATTGGCTTGTAGTGTTCGGTTTTACTTGGATTTTTTTTTTCCTTTGATACATTTAAAACAATGGAGTCATCTAAAATATTAAAAAATGACCTAGCTTTTATCCGAAACTCTTGTTTTCATCGGATAAATTAACATCGGTCACTACATAGAGAACAGAATTAATTAAGGTGAAGCTTTGAAGTCCTTCTCGTACATACACGTGCACTAGTTTCTCAACCCTTTTGGTTCTCTTTTAATTACTGTATTCCTGTCAACTTCTCCAACCTCCAACCTATATTCTAACTCAATAACCTAGCCATCCGATTCCGACCGACCAGGCTACTTTACTAACTACGTGCTTATTATATATATACAGTACACTACTACATTGATTCATAGATGAAAAGTGTGCTTTCAACCAAAATTGAAAGGATAAACTGTGGATTGGACCTATCGATATATACTTTTTACCTACTCTGTGTATCATTGGCTTCCTTACTTGTCTATCTATTAACGTGTAAAACAATATTTTCAAGACCAAAAGCCGGGAACAGACAATTGAATACATAATCGAGGAGATGATATAAATTAATCAGGAAACAAGCTTATCCCAAGTCGATGTCTGCTCTATATATTCCCTTAATGTCAAAACAAATTGTCTAAGAGCATTTCTGAGAGGAAAATACATTAATCAAAGACATATGCTAACCTATTAATGTAATTAATAAATATATGGAGATTCTGATAAACTTATTCATTTTTTATAAAATAAATAATAATTTAAAAACAAAATATGTTTAAGGGTATACTTTTCTTCTTTTTTTTATGGAAGAAATTTGTGAATACTATTAAATGAATTAACATAAAAGTTATTTACTTTTTTGTAATCGATTTTGAGGAGTTCTCATGACTCTAACCCATGACTTTAAGATACCCTCTTTTCTATTTAGGATTTGCAGAGTGTATTAGCTACTAACTACACAGGTACTATTGTTGAGATCATAAGTTTTGATTTAGAATACTTTAGAGTTTGTTAATTGTTCTTGTTCGGTTGACCCACAGTTTCGTCTATTTTCACAAATATAGAGTTATTATGGTCTACATATCTACGATAAATGTTTGCATGGTCAACGCTAACTAGACCGCACGTAGCTTCAATAAATTAACCAAAACCCCAGTTGGTCGGTGCTAATTATGAGTTGAAGTTGACGGTTAAGAAAGCTCCCCTCGCTCTTTCCTTCACCGACATTTTAGCTAGAGAGTGCGTGAGAGAGAAAAAGATCAGACATTTTAATATCTACACATAAAACCATGCAGAGGGATTATAATGTAGGCAATATAGTAATAGCATATGCTAAGAAGATCAAAATATATCTTTCTTGGAGTGTCAAAATAGATTAGTGTATTAATTAAGGTCACTGCAGAGGAAGAAACCAGTAGGCCGATCCACAGGACTTGAAACAAGTTAAAGAAATGACAAGGGGTTCCTCGTGACTCCGTGCACAGTCCTCGCTGTCCATTGGATCAAGGTCATGTGCTCCGAGATGCACGCTGAACACTCTTCCCTTCCATTTCTGGTTCAAGTCATAGGTGATCAATCGACTGTTACTGTCATTTCTATAAATTGTTTCTTCTGATTAACTTCTAACCTAGCTAATAATATACATCTTGTTTCTGATTTTTCTCTTAATCGAAAGAGTAACTACTCCATTCCGTTTGGCTTCGTCCTTACAACTTCCATGCCCTTAAGCTTAAACTCCTACACCACCAATTACGCTCTCGACTTTCAAGCATATTTTTGGCTCATTATGCATAAAAAGTTAATAGAAAGTTTTTTTCAAGTGTTAATATCGTTACAACTTATAGTGATCAGGGTTTTACTCATCATGCTTGTTGCAAGAACCTATAATCATTGAATGATTAGCTACTTTATCATAAATATATGGTAATTACCATAATCGTTATTAGTGTCAGGTATAGTCTAGCGTAATGGTACTTGTGCTCAATTTAGCTATAACTACTGCAATAATTCATAACTACATACTTTCAGTGTCCATTGTGACAATGTATAGGATCCATTCCTCCTGAAGGTTAAAGAGATAATTTACGTATCATCCCCTTAATTTATGTGTGAACTAAAAAAAGAAGATTTATACTCTAATAAGTAATCCCCGTCGTAACCTTTTGAATAGTAGCCAGTACGATCTTGCAATAAGTGTAACATGGCAACTCCCAGTAAGCAAACCTGGCACTGAGAAAGACAACAGGAAAATAGAAAAACATATTCTAATAAACTAACCTTTGATAATGTACGAGAGATCTCAAAAGAATCTTTAATGATTTTCAATAGGCGAGATGTGGCTCAGAGGGAAGTTTGATCAATTGATATTCTTTTAGTTAAGAATTTCGTGGATTGATTAATACTTCCCATTTGCATCCAAAGTACGATAACACATAGATATTATTGCTTGGTGACGACTCTGACCAGAGATCTTCAGCTCTTCAACCATTGGAGGCATTAGCAAGCATGTGATTAACAAGAAATCGTAGGTTTAACTTTCTCTCTCATATAATTCAATCAGATAATTTGGTGTATACAATCATGCAAGACCACGTTATTATGCCAACTTGTTGCTTGTGTTTTATGTGTAAATTAAATTTGATCAGACTATAGTCTGAGATCTTAGAACACGGCGTTACACAGAAGGGGCATCCAAGGAATAGAATCTAACATCATGCAAGCGTAAATGTGTAATCATTCCTAATATAGAATCGTCATATGGTCCATGAAAATCTTAATTGTTCTAGATCATCTTATATTAGGTATTTGATTTCAGATCATGTGACATCAGATGCTGCAGTAAAGTACATCTGCAAAGCACAAGAGAAAAAACTTATTGGGAGCAATCCTTGCTAGGATGAAGAAGATAGTATTCACATAATTATTTTCTAATAGCGAGAGATTTGACATCCTTAATTTACCTTTAAATTATGTAAAATATTCAATTTAATTAATTATTAAAATATTTTAATTTAAAGATATTTGTGAAATCACAAAAACTAGAATAAAAGGCTTCCAATTAAAGTACAACACTTTTAAATTTTTCAAAAGGGATTGTAATGTCCGTGAAAGGAATACAGGAGGTAAAAGTAGATCAAGATATTGAAACCATAATTAAAATATCCTTTTTCATTGCAGAGATGTGTTTAAATTCTAATATATATATGTAAATTCTTACGAACAACTGATAAAAGTTATTACTTTGTAATCATAAGGTTATATGTTCGACTTACGAATATAACCTTTTTGTAAAAACTATAAAAAGAAGATTGTGTATATTGATAACTTTTATTTTTCCGATTCTAGTAAAGTAAAGCAGAGAGCCTTATATATTAGAACACGTACATATTGTCGACCGTAAGATGATTAACCAATTTAATAACTAGAGTAGTTCGTGTCTTTAATTTACAAAAGGAGGAGGAAATTAAGTACAAAAGATGAAGAAAAGTTTTTATTACCAATTAACTCAACTCAAGTGCTTGAATTGAGTATGTTAAGCGAAACTAATGCGTTTTGCAATTATAAATATAGGTCAGTTAGGTGGAACCTGAGATTCAAGTTTCACTTTTAACCGCCAATGATCTCAACACCAGAACACGAGCTTAATATGGCAATGCTAGATGAGTAGGAAGAGAAAATAATAGTATTATATCGTGGTTGGGAATTTAAAAAGAGAACCTTTGCCGCAGAACCGGGTCGGTGTAACTTTTGGACCCCCGAGATGCCACGTGTGGTACTGTGCTCCTGGTTAGGGCTAGAACATGGTGTGTTAGCTTTCTGGTCCTTTTTGACCAGTCAAACTACAGTATTAGTAACCCAAGAAAAACAGGATATAGTAATAAATAATAAACTGCAAGGAGGTTCGAACCTTCGTTATGTATGCAGCCGTTTAAAATTTGAGGTTAGAGCTTTTCCTCTCACAAGGGATTTACCTGACTCGAGCGGAGATTAATCTGAGTGTGAATGATTTTAAGGTACCTTCTCATAATTGAGACCCGCCTGACAACTCAGAAAAAGAAAAACTACAATATTAGCAACTTTTGGAAACCTAGAGTATCTTGTTCTTCAATTACGGAATTTGAATTTCTTGAGAACTCATTTAAATAAATATTAATAGTAAACTAATAATATAGTATTATTCTATATATTAAAAATTATCGATTCATATTTTTACCAAAAAAAAATATCGATTCATATTAATAAAAGGTAAAAGATGTGAACATGTCTTATAGTTTGATTTATTTTAAAGTAGTTTTATTATTAAAAATTCAGTAAACTTAAAATTGATATTATAAATAATTAAAAATATTGATTTTTTATTAAGTTATTTGTATATAATTAATTGTTAAAAATATAATAGAGTTAGTATAATTTATCTTAATTTGATTTTTATAATAAATTATATTAAGGCACTTAAATAAAAAGAATATTTTTAAGTTTTTAAATAAAATCGTAACAAATTAAGTTCCTATGTTTTATCCCGCATAATTATTAATATCTTTCCTGTAAACATCGGTGAAGAACGATAAAATAACATGGCATTGCGTGTAGGGTACTGACACACGCTTGCTGCCTCGCTCTTATACTAATTGAGATCAAACTCACACTGAGCTACACAAAGAAAGGCAGTATGGCGTAGCTCTACAAACTTGATTCTTATATTTTCTTTTTCAAAATCCTTGTATTTAAACACACCCCCTTGCCACTGCTTTCTCCCATGCATTTGCTTCTCCCACATTCCAACGCCCACTGACTAGAGTTCTTAGTATTAGTACTACTCCTTGGTGTTCTTCTCCCTCTCTCTCTCTTTCTCCTTCATCTTTAAACCACCATCATCATTTTTCCCATACCTTGTCTCTTTTAGTCTTGACACTTCCCTTTTTCTCCATATCTTTCTTGTTCTTTCTCAAGTTTTCTCATATTACCAGGCCACCTTCTTCGCTACTAGTTTATTTTCATATCTCGGTATCTTACTTGTACCCTCACAATTTCATCATCTTCTTCTTCTGATTACCTCTGAGCTAGGAGCTTGCTATCTCCTTGTCCTTTTGACCATTGTTTTTCTCATATATACATAGTGTAATACCTAGTTGTTGCACTTTTATCATTAGATATACAAGATGTCTAGCAGAAGATCCAGATCAAGGCAACCAGGAAGTTCAAGAATCAGTGATGATCAGATCCTCGACCTTGTTACCAAGTTGCAGCAGCTTGTTCCTGAGATTCGCAGCAGGCGTTCAGACAAGGTACAACTTTTGTACTTCTTCTCACTACTGCCGGGCCTTTTAGGTCTTCAGGTTTTTTTTTTTCCCTTTTACTCAAGTTAGCATGCACCTAGGGCTATATCTCCCTTTATGGGTCAGGTTTTTCTGCTCCTATCAGTATCTGCAACAGTCCTTTTCAGTAAACACTTCTCGTTGGTGTTGAACAAAAGAAGAATAGCTATGGAGTAGCTTAACTTCATGTACTTCTGTGACTCAAGCTCGAACGAATATTTCTGTACTTGCTGGTTTATCCCCTGAAGGACCAAAAGAAACGATAATCTGGAAGGGAAAACATGTTATTACATAAACAAAGCAAGAGTCATCTCTTTTTTAGTGCAAGTGTGCAATAATATTTTGGAACTAAAATTCCTTGATTCACAGAAAAAAAAAGAAAAGAAAGAAGAAGCATTTTTTGCATATGACAGATTGGAACTAAAATTCCTTGATTCACAGAAAAAAAAAAAGAAAGAAAGAAGAAGCATTTTTTGCATATTACAGATTTACAGTGTATTTGCTTGTTAACTATGCATTCAAAAGGAAACTTTGTTGTAATAATTTAACCAAGCTAAAATTTAGAAATGGTTCGACTCTTTACACTGCAGGTTTCAGCTGCCAAGGTCTTACAGGAGACATGCAACTACATAAGAAACCTGCACAGAGAAGTTGACGATCTTAGCGAACGGCTGTCGGAGCTATTGGCAACAACTGACACAGCTCAGGCCGCACTCATTAGGAGTTTACTTATGCAGTAGAGCCAAAAATAAAAATAACCACAGCTAGTTCAGTACTCAGTTTGTGGAATAGGATGTTTGGTCCCTTTTTTCTTATTTTTGCTTTGCCACTTTGTAGTTCCTCTTATCGTTAGGCTTTTTACTGCCAGGACTAGATATGTAATGCTTGTCTAATGAGAAGAGAGACCTCTTCTTTTTGTTGGCAAAACTATGGCTAACTAAAGCTGTTATAATAAAAGGGCTTCCGTTTTGCTGACATACCAGCTTTATCTGTTTCTTCGCAAAAGCGCACGGCTCGCCCACATATTGGACTTCTTTGTTCATCATTGCTTGCCTTTGTTGAAGGACGTGGATGGATTTTTCGATGAAACTGAAAATACTTGAACGTATTACAAACTGCAGATTTTGGCTTTGGTGATGATTTAATTACTCCTCAAGAATGATGTCGATAATTATCTTTTTTAAATTAGTCGTAATCTTTGATCAATTACCAAATCACGGCTCGTATCATAGATTTCGTATCTTTTATCCAGTTTTATGGTGTCTTATTCTGTCCCATAAATATCAGCCATTTATTTATATAAATTTCGCATTTATTTATACAGGAATCACGCGAGACCCGCATAAATAAATAATTAAGATTCATAGGACAGAATAAAATATTATAAAATTGGACAGAGAATCTTGTCTCCATATCATATGAATCGAAAAAATGGAATAGAATATCAATCCGGAATCTGCCTTACCTTTACTGTTGTCCATACGATGAGTTGAGGCAAAAGGGTTTTCAATAGTAATCGACGACATTAACATTGGGATGGTTTCGTTACAGTTGAATAAGGTAAACAAAAATAAAAATGGTAAGTAATTAAATTAAATTACCAAAGAAACAAGTTCATACATCAAAGCGATATAATGGGTATACAAGTGAAAGACTGAAAGAGAAAGCAACTAAATACTAGAAACTAAAAAAAAACTAGAAAACAGAGCATTGAGATCACAGCGGCAGTGATTCTCGCACACGTTGATGGTATAGCATCAACGCTAGTTCTGCATATTCTGATTTTTCAAAAATAGAACCATCTAGATACCATGTTCAACCTGATTGGCCATATGATTCTTTTTAAAAAATATTAATCAAAACTACTGTAATTAACTTAAATAGTTTTCAATAAAATCAACTCCTAAAACTAAGAGACATTTTTCTCGGTAAGACTTGAATATCCAAAACAACGAGTATGAACTCTTTTTTTTTTTTTTGTGGTAAAAATGAGCAAAGCTTACAAATACAGAAAACTATCTAACATAAAAGACCCCTATTAAATCATGATCAAGCCATCTACTAATACTAGGGGGGCTTGCCTCAAAACATGAACGTCAGGAGGAAAATCAAAAGCAAAATGAGAAAGGGAGTCAATTGCAAAGTTCTCTTCTCTGTAAATATGAGTGAGTTTTACATTATAGAAACGCTGCAGTAAATCTAGAATTTTGGCAACGAGATGCAAACAACCTGAATTTGCTTGGACGGCACCGGTCAACATCTTGACAGCAATCTCATTATCACATTCAACAATCACATCCAAATAGGCAAATTTATGAGTGAGTTGAATACCATAATAGAGAGCCCACAACTCAGCACGAAGTATTGAACAACGACCCGTCTTGAAAATAAACCCATGTTTCCAGCGACCAGTATGATCACGAATCAAACCTCCACCTGCAGCAATCCCCATGGAGGCAGCCAAAGAAGCATTAGTGTTGAGCTTCATAAAAGGAGACTGCAAACATTTCCAAAAAATTAACCTTGAAACCGAAGGACTATTATTCTCCGAAGGCAACTTGTTGAATATATCCTGAATCAATTTAGCTTCAGAAATAGTACTCTGCAAGGTATTAAAGCTAGAAGAGACACCAAAATTAAATATTTTGTCATTCCTCCGTTTCCAAAGGTTCCAGCAGCCTAAGCCGAAAATAGTAGGCCAATTAAGATGATCATGAGAGAGATGAGAGCTTTTCGTGTTCAATAACAACCAATATTCCAGATTAACATTCCAGAAGAAGCTCAAATTATTAAAATCAGTAAAAAGATTCTAGAATTGAATAGCAACCTGACAATCTCGGAGAATGTGTAAAAGGGTTTTAGGCTCGTCGTTGCAAATATCACAACCTAACAATTAAAAATAATAAATAATTATCTTTTCTGAATATTTGCAGTTTCAATCATCTAAGTAATCAAGATACTATTTAACTTCAAATTTAGTAGGTAAATATTATAATTATCATAATACAAATTAATAATATGTTTTAATTTATGAAATTATCAAAACATGTGTTACAATTACTTACAAATTTATTTCATCTTCCAATAAGCTAAAGGACAAATATTGTTGTAAATCCCTTCTACATAATCTTTCTTATCTTTTTAATTTATTTAAAAAAATCTTTTATAGGGCAAGTTATTGAAACTCTCTTATGCAAAAGCTAAATCAACTTTCTAAAGAAATTTAAAATTTTGCAAAAAGGATAAATTTAGTATGATTGCTTTAAATTTAACATCCCGTTAAGCCAATAAAATGTAAACACCCCTTTCAATAGATTATAAATGAAGAACTTTGAAGTACAGACATACGCCAAATTTGGTGCCTACTGTTGGACCCCAGACCTGTTAATTATTTTCGAGGCATGTTTTAAAATTTTGAAGTCTTATTAGATCAGTCATTGGAAATTGAATTATGCTAAGGTTAGAATTAAATTAAAGTTGGTTAAAG